>PVJI01018705.1:0-32570 GCA_004026765.1 Micronycteris hirsuta | reverse complement strand
GGGCTGCGAACCAAAAGGTCGTTGGTTCGATTCCCGGTCAGGGCACATGCCTGGGTTGCAGGCCAGGTCCCCAGTGGGGGTATGGTTGCCTCTGGTGTGCCCCTTACTGAGGACCTAGCCTGCAACCCAGGCATGTGCCCTGAGAATCGAACCGGAGACCCTTTGGTTCACAGGCCGGCACTCAGAATGGATTCTTTTTTAACAGAGGTTTGGGGTTGTTACACTGCATTTCTCTGACACGCAGTGTTACTCCAGTCCTGGGAACCAGGACACATGATTTCCCAAGCATTACACACGGCGGCGTTGAGGGAGTGTGCACGACCAGTGGCACGCTCGCCCGCACTCCTCTCATTCTCAGCGTGCTCAGGGTGCTTGGGCTAAAACGTCGGCGTGCGCGCTGAGAGCTCGTTTCACGGCCAGCTAGACTGGATCCATAAAACGAGTTAGACTCGAGAAGAATGACGCTAAAATTTTAAAAAGCCCCAAAAACTACACTCAACCAAGAACTGTGCTTTGAACTTCCTTGGCATTATTAAACACCCACTGGTGTGCCAGCAAATCCTCTTTCTTTCTTTTTAGGATTTTATTTTATTTATTTTTTTAGAGGGAAGGAGAAAGAGAGGGAGAGAAGAAAAGAGTGGTTGCCTCTTGTGTGCCCCTCGCTGGGGACCTGGCCCGAAACCCAGGCATGTGCCCCAACCGGGAATCAAACCAGCAACCTTTTGGTTTGCAGGCCGTCACTCAATCCACTGAGCCACACCAACCAGGGCTCTTTCTTATTATAAATAATTCATTGGCTCCAGAAAGAGAGAAGACCAGAGAGAGAGAAACAACAGCCCATCGCTCCACCTTCCCACCACTTGACTCCCTTATGTGCCTGACCAGGGATCGACCCCGCGACCTTGGCGCATCGGGACAGCGCTCCAACCAACTGAACCACCAGGCCAGGGCAAATCCTCATATTTCCTTTCAACAATCCCACACAAAAAGTGTTATTTATTCGATTTGACACCTGAAGAAGCTGAGGCTGCCATCCCCAAGTCCTCACCCTTCGTTCTCTTCCTCCTCCCACAGCCCTAAGGGGCCCCTTCTCTTAGATGGCCCTTTTATAGCTTTATAAGGGTGGATCCCTATTCCCATCCATCTGTGTGAGGAAAGTGGGTCAGGCTTTATGATTCCCATTTAACAAATGAGAGAACTGCGTTTCAGAAAAGAGATTCAAGTTAATCAAACATTCTGGACATAGATTCATGTGTGCGGTGGCTGATTTCGAGAAGCTGGAAACCTTGTTGCTGAGGCCGCAGTGTTGAAGCCTAGCCCCGCCTTTAAAATGCCAGCGGGTTTGGGGGCCACTCTGCTCCTTTACTTGCACTTCACCACCCCTAGGGGCACTGTGTCATCGTCTCAGCCACGACCAATTCTCTCTTCGCAGCAGCAGGGCCAGTAGGAGGCAGCAGGGGGCAGCAAAGGCAGCCACCGCCCCTCAGAGTGTCTGTGCCTCCCAGCAGCCTGAAGTCATCTGTCCTGTGCTTACTTGGCCTACAAGGAAACCCCAAGGAAACTCAGGTTCTGAGATGGAAAGTTCAAGGTCATCCAGATACTGGACAGACAGAGGTTTAGAGCCCAGACATCCTGGGCAGAGCCCCTGAGGTGGTCATACTCCATAATGATGCCCGATTTCATCCACTCAAAGATGCACATCTTTTTTACATTTTTCCATCTCAGAGACCAGGATGGCCCTGGCCGACGCAGCTCTGGGCTGCGCGTCTGTTGATTGGGCGTAGTCCTGACAACGGAAAGGTTGCCAGGTCCCTTCCGGTCAGAGTACATGCTTGGGTTGCAGGTTCTGTCCCCAGTTGGGGGGCGTGCAAGAGACAAAGATGGATGTTTCTCTCCTTCCTTTCCCCTCTCTCTAGATATAAAAGAAAAAAAAATCTAAAAAAAAGGAGAGAGACCAGGATGCACTTGACATTCGATGTCAAGAGAAACGCTGCCGGTTGTCTGCATGGCTGTGCGTCTTTGTTTTGTCCTTTCTTTCCCTTTTCCCTTTCTTGTTCAGGGGGTACCTACACTAACGGTGTCTCTCACAGTCAACAACATCTTCAATCTATGCAATACTGTCACAATAAAAGCCGTGGCTCATCGAACGCTGTGCATGACATGAATGATTTCTGTCAATCATCCCAGAACCTCCAGGATGGCGGTATTATCACCCTCACTTTGCAGGTGAGGAAACCGATCGGAGAGGTAGAGGAATTAGGCCACATTTGCACACCTGATACATAACGTACCTGGTACTTCACAGGACTTACCTGGCCCATTGCTTCTAACTATACTTTGTTCCTTCCACCACAAGTGACTGCAGGTCTTGAAATAATAACAAGCTTGCTTTACAAATGCAAGTGGCTCCAATTAGGTGGCAGCACGGGGAGTTCCCTGAGGGCCAATATCAGTTAAAATCCAGACTGGAAGGGGTAGCGTGGGATGTGGAGTAGAATCCTGGAACCAGAGGGAAGTCGGAGGTCAGCGGTGGGGGTTGGGGGACAGTGTGCAAGGGGAGGCCGGAGTGGGGCTCAGAGAGGGAGATGAGAAGGGGTCCAGTCTTGGCAGATGCGCCTGGAAACTCTTCCTCTGGCCCGAGGACTGGCTCAGAGGCTTGGGCACATTTCCCTAAATTCAGCCCAGTCCACCTCCCCCACCCTGAGCTTCTCCGTTTCTGACTCCTGTTCTTTCTAGGGTAGGAGAGTAAGAGGGAAAATGAGAGAGGAAGAGACGCAAACAAGAACCCACTTCCTCCTTTTCACATTTAATTGGGAAGTTGAGTGCCTTTCTCTTTCTCTTATTATTTTCCATCTAAATGTTTTTAGAATTAGCTTATATGAAGATCAATGTCCAATGAGAAGCCTCGACATCATCTTCTGCATCTGGAAACCCCTGTCATCTACTGTTGCAGATGGCACCCCTGGGTGCTAGCAAAAGAGGAAAGAGATCCAGCAAAACTCAGGGCCCCATGGGCCCCTCAGTAGAGCTGCCAGCTGGCCACAGCCCGGCGTCACTGTGAGGGTGGGCACTTTCTGTGTATTCCATGGGGTCTTCCCACAACCTTCACGGGAAAGGCTTAGAGACACTGAGGGACCTGCTAAGTCCTCCCAGCTCATAGGTGACACAACCCGGACTGAACCTGAATCTGAGTCTTTGTTTGACTTCAAAGCCAAGGTGACCCACTACCCTGGGCGCCTGAAATGGACAGGCTCTCCAGGCACCTGTCCTCTGGTTCAAGGGCTGCTCCCTGCACCCCGTGTTCAAGGGGCTGCATATGAAGTCCCTTTTTCCACCTATACCCTTACCCTGCCCTCAGCCCTGAAGCCAGACTCAGGCTCTGCTGTTTCCAGCAAGATTTGTATCTGTGGGTAAAGGTGTGGGCATGTAGGATGTGCATCAATAGTCTGCCCAGACCCTGTCCCCAGAAGCTTTCTGGGCAGCAGAAAGTGATCCCCTCCCCCGGCCACTCCACATGCTGGGGACATGAGTCAGGTAGGATAATAAATAATACCAACCTGTAGCTCAACAAATACTTCCTCCTGTACATTTCTCATCCATTAATCCATTTGGTCCCGATACCAGTCCTCTGAAGGGGGTAACAAGTAACATCCTTCTGGTTCTACAGGCAAGGAAAGAGCCCAGAGGGGTTAGGCAGGGTCCACAGGGCCGGAGGAAGAGCCAGAGTCTAGTATGGGGCCCTGCATTAGAGGTCCCGAGACTAGGCCCTCTCCAGCCAGCCGCCTTGCAGTTCCTATGAGTGTTGTTACCTGGACTTGGATTTTCTTTCCTCCTGACACAGCACAGGAGGAGACAGGGGACTGAGGGAGAGGTAACTCCAGAGACCCTTGGGGAAGGGGGGAGAGCAGAGGGCCAGATGAAGATGCTGGAACCCTAGGAAGGGTGGGAGAAGAAACCAGAGAGAAAAGCCAGCTGGTTTCAGAATTGTCCATGGGGCCATGTGAGACTCTGAGCTAATGGCAGAAGGCGTCTGCTGCCTGTTCAGGGCCCTGGGAAGAAAGATGCGTTACAGACGTTCCCTGGGAGACTGGGGAGGAACACCTCCCTCCTCCCCAAGGCAGGGGGTCCTGCCCTGTTGTCATGGTAGTGGCCACATTGTGAGGTGGTTCTGGTGACAGACAGTGGGGTTGGGGGTGAGAGGTGGCAGAGGTGGGGGGGCAGTGGCAGCATTTGGGCTGAGCCTGCGCCGTTCCCGGCCTGGGGCCTCTGCCACCCCCACCATCATGAGCAGTGCTTACCACTGGGAGGCCCGCCGCCGGCAGATGGCTTTGGACAAGAAGAAGCAGCTGATGGCCAAACAAGAACAGCAGCAACAGAAGGATCAGGTGCATGAGAGGGGTCAAGTTCATCAGGGTCCAGGAATGGGGGAGGGAAGACAGACCCCTAGAAGGTTGGGGAATGGGAGGAGAGAAAGGTCTTTTAGTATTTCCTTGGATTTCAGAGAGGGGAAGGGAGGGAGAAAGAGGGGGAGAGAAATATCAGTGCGTGGTTGCCTCTCCCACACCCCACACTGGGGACCTGGCCCTCAGCCCAGGCATGTGCCCTGACTGGGAATCAAACCAGTGACTCAGAGGCCGGCACTCAATCCACTGAGCCACACCAGTCGGGGCAGGGTTGTTGGATGAACTCGTGTGTGTGTGTGTGTGTGTGTGTGTGTGTGTTGGGATGACTCAGCTTTGCTGAGCCCTAGCTGGGGACTGAGGGAGCTCAGGCCTGGGAGGTGTTAAAGCTGCACTGTCCAATAGGGTAGCCACCAGCGTGCGTGCTGTCGAGCCCTTGAAATGTGGCCAGTGAGACTGAGGAACTGAATTTAAAACTTTAGACACATTTAGTTCATTTAAATACAAATTTAAAAATAAATACTCAGTTAACATATTGGAAAGCCTTATGTTTGGAACAACTTGGATATGCGGATCTTTTTCAACTTGGAAATTTGATGAAATCTAAATCTAAATTATTTTTGTTGCAATGCTGTGGCCCCAGTAAGGTGTGCTATTAAGTGTAAAAGGCACGCTGGGTTTTGAATACTCAGTATAAAAACAAAGAACATAAATTATGTAATATTTTTATCAATTATATGTTTGGATGTATGAGGTTAAATAAAATTATTATTAAAATTATTTTCTTCTGCCCGGCTGGTATAGCTCAGTGGATTGAGCACGGGCTGGGAACAAAAAGGTCCCGGTTCGATTCCCAGTCAGGGCACATGCCTGGGTTGCAGGCCAGGTCCCCAGTGAGGGCCATGTGAGAGGCAACCACACATTGCTGTTTCTCCCTTCCTTCTCCTCTAAAAATTAAAAAATAAATAAATAAATAAAATTAGTTTCTTCTTACTCTTTTTTTTTTTAAGAGTTTATTTATTTATTTTCAGAGAGAGGGGAAGGGAAGGAGAAAGAGAGGGAGAGAAACATCAGCGTATGAGACAAACACCAGTTGCCTCTCGCACGCCCCAAACTGGGGACCCGACCCGCACCTCAGGCCTGTGCCCTGACCTGGAATAGACCCTGCATCCTTTCGGATTGCAGGCCAGTGCCCAATCCACTGAGCCCCCGCAGCCAGGGTTGGACAGTGCTGTTTCAAAGCATTTGCACCAAATTAGTCTTTACCCTTCTGTAGTGCAAACTGTTTTCCAGTGCGCCGTTCCCAAGCTGGGAGGGAGGTGCTCAGGAACTGGGTGTCCTGGGCAGAGACTGTGCCGGGGGCACTGGGGGCCCTGTCACCAGAGGAACGGTTCTTGGGTGTTGTTGTGGGTGAAGGGAGATAGCCCACACTCTAGCCTCAGCCTCCAGTCCGGGGAGCAGGGGCCCTGGGGACAGCTCTCCCCTCTCCCCAAATGAGGTTTGCTTGCCTTGCTCCCACGGTGTCTGGCGGGCGGGTGAGTGGGTGGGAGGGAGAGGGGTGTCACTGGCTGGGCGCTTCTTGACAGAAACCGATGAAATTCCAAGAGGATGGATGCCAATCTGAGAGACAGTCCGAGCCACCTCCAGAGTCATGGCAGGAGGCGCAGCTGCCCCCGGCGCGATCACAGCCACCTGTGCCAAAGCCAGCAGCGCAGAAGCAGCCGTCCCCACCGCGGCCACCGCCGCCACCACAGCCACCGCCACCGCCACTGCCACCACCACAGCCATCACCACAGCCACAGCCAAGGCAACAAAATGCCCAAGACCTTCTTCTTCAGTGCACCTCCATACATAGTAGCCAGAATCCCCCAAACCTCTGTCCCCAGCTCACCTCACGGGGAACACAACAAGATGGAGGGCAATCCACCTGTGTTAATGACAAATTCCCAGGAGGGAAGAAAATCTCTCAAGATCCTGGTAAATGTGAAGCCTTATCCTAGCCCTATAATTCAGATCCATGTTACCCCACCCTCTCTGACTCTCCCCAGCACCTTGGCGGTAACTTGGGGGCCACTCCCTCTGTGTTTGCACCAGCCTAGCGCTGTGAAGAAGGGTACCAACTTCAGGAGACGGTGGCTGAGAAGTCGTTAGCTTTTCCTCCAGGGTGGGGGTGACAGAGGGGGTGAGGGGGGCTGGAGGGGGCCACATGAGCTGTCGGCTAGCAACAGAGACCCTGAGCCCTGTGAGGCCCGGAGCAGGGAGCCGCAGGTCCTCGCTGAGAACTTTCAGGGTGGGCTCCGTCTGTGCCTGGCCCCAGGTAGGGGCCGCCACCTGCCCCCCAGTCACGTAGTAAAGAATCTGCCTCTGCCATGTTTCCAGTGTCAGAAACTGCCAAACGTGCAACATGTGCTTTGTCTTGTCATCAGGTTTCAGGAACTCAGACCAACTCAGCCCGGATAAGCACTCCAGGTCCCCACGATTCACGGTGAGACAGGGCGTGAAAGGCAGACTCACTCCGGCTGTGTGTCTATGTGTGCTTGGGAGTGAGTGTGTGTGGAGTCTAGAGAGCTTCCTCAGCAGGAGTGAGGGAGGGGCTGCAATTATTTCTGAAGATTGTATTTATTTTTTAGAGAAAGGGAAAGGGAGGGAGAGAAACATCGATCCCTTGCCTCTCGCATGCACCTGACCCGGGACCAAACCTGCAACCCAGGCATGTGCCCTGACTGAGAATCAAACTAGTGACACAGCACTTTGCTGGATGATGCTCAACTGATGGAGCCACACTGGTCAGGGCTGTGATGATTTCAGAGTCGCTGATGCATGGCCACTCCCCTGTTCCTTACCCCCTGAAAATGTCCAAAGTTGCTCAGCACTAAGCATCAGTGGAGGGGTTGACAATCTATTTGGAGAGAGAGGACAGGTGCCACAGAAGCAAACTAAGGAGGCCGTTTGAAGTGCTGAGTTGGGCAGACAGCTGCGGCAGGAGGAAGCCAAGACCGCAAGACAGCGGGTGTTGATCCCAGTCAGGATCCCCACGCCCAGTAGTGTGACCTCATCTCCGAACCTCAGCTGCCTCATCCAGAAATCAGTAACGATGATGCCCCCCCACTTCACAGAGGCTCATGAGCACTGGCATGTGGCAATGATCAGAGAAGACATCAAAAGCATTTAGCTTAGAGCCTGGCTCATTTCAAAACCTTGTAGGAGGAGAACTGGACTGTTACATTTCACTTTGATTCCTCCGGTCTCACAGGCTTAATGTTCTGAGACCAGCCAGCTCAGAGAGTGCTAAGTAACCTGTTCTGCCTCCTCTCTCTTCCTTTTCTCAGTCAACGAATTACATACAGCAGTGGTGACTCAGAGAGAGAGCCCGAGACCCAGCTGACCATCAGTACAAAACAGATAAGTGACCCCAACTTCTCACCACCCAGCAACATCTCCACCCCAAAAGCCACCCCGCCCTGATCCACTCCGGAATAGGAGGCGGCTAGCTGGGAATGAAATGTGATTTCTTCCTGGAAAGGAGTGAGACTGGCGACTGGGAGGAGGGGAAGCGGGCAGGAAGACCCAGGAAGAGGCTGGAGAGGGTGAGAGAAGACAGCGGAAGGCAAGCGCATGCTTCTCTAGGCAAAGCCAACAGGAGAGCTTGGCCTTGGCCTCCCAAGTTTACAGCTCTGCTACTGGGCTTGTTTTTTGTTTTCCAGTGATAGTTCTGTGGGGGCTTCAGGTGTGACTCTGCCACCACCCCGCCTCCTAGCTGATGCTTACAGAGATACAGCCACTGGGCCAGGAGGGGTTGCCTCCCACCACAGCAGGTAGGGGCAGCAGCAGGAAGAGGTGACAGACAGGGACCCCCCACCCTGGGCAATCAGCTATTGAAAGGCAGGAATGGAGGGGAGCCATAGCCTCAGGCACAGGACACCTGACCCTGGCAGGGTAGGGAAACTGGCCCATAGAAATGCACGGGGCTCTTCTGAGTCTCGGCCTGAGCCTGTCCGAGGGGCAGAGACGGCTGAGAGGCTCCAGAGGCCCGGTGGCCCCTCTTCCAGCTGGGACTAGTGAGGACGACACCTGTTCTTGTGGCTCGCACACATCACCTTTGGTCAGACTGAAGGAGCCTCAGTGCAGTGCTTCCTGAGGGGAGCAGCTGGGGGGTGGAGGGTGGGGTACACAGAACGGGACTAAAGTTAAAAGAGACCCACCTTAGAGGTCAACAGTGAGAGAAAGGGAGGGAGCAAGCTCCTTGGGAGCCACCTCTCTGAGGCCAGAAAGACAGGACGAGTTATGAAGGGGCTCAGGGTCGGGGCGGGGCAGGGCGGGCCTCGATGCCCACTAGGACGTGAAAGAACAGCCTGACATGGGACTTGTCCCCCAGCTCCCTTCCCACTCACAGGAGACTTTTTAAACATTGTTAAGCACAGTTTATTGACAATATAAATCTTCACATTTGGTGATGTACACTCAGCAGAAGCTCCCTAGCCTGGCTTCCCGGACTTCTGTGCTCTGGCCGGCACCACCCTGACCCGGGGGGCCTAGGCATCGAAGCCTGGAGACAGACCACCACCTCCTTCCTCTCGCTGTCCCAGCCAGCCAGCCACCGGGTTCCGTCACCAGTTGCCCCTCTCCATCCATCCAAGTTCAGCTTTCCCCACCACCTCAGCTCATCTCTCTGGCTGCGTGATAAAAACCTCAGCCACCTCTGAACAAACACCATTTCTGCTCAGCTAAAGAGAAACCGCCTCCGCGTGGAGCCCAGCAGGGCCTGGAGTCCCTGGAGCTCAGTTTCAGCCGACTGACAGCAAAGAGGAGAGGGGTCTACACGCGTCCGTCCTGACGAGCTGCTCCAGATGGCCAATGGTCAGAGGAAAGCAGGCGCCTCTGGCAAACAGCGGGTCCTGGTGCGGCAGCGCCCGGAGCTCGGCTGGGTACTGCCAGCTTCACCGCCGCCAGCTTCCGGGTGGACGGGCCACTGTTTGGCCGCTGTGTCTACACGCATGGGCTCTCCTTCAATAAATACCTTGAAAACAACTCCGGCTTTGTCTGATTTTCCCATGTAGGCCCAAGGGGTGCCAGGTGCCTCCCTTCCCTCCCCTACTACTTTGCTCCTGCTGTGAAAATAAGAAGCTATGTAACGGAGAGGAGAAGCTTGGACTGGAGGATGACTGTCTTCCTAGGAGCGAGGACCACGCTTGAGCAGGAAGGATGCAGAAGGAAAGGGCCTTGGCCAATCCAGCTGTCTTATGGGCAGGGGACAAGTTACCGGGGAGAAGCAGGCCATCACTGTCACTCTGTCACACGACCACAGCGGGGAGGCACCGGAGAGCACCTGTGTGCCCTACAAGACCCTGGAGACAGCACTGAGTGCCCCCCGAGTTGCTTCCCTGTATTGCTAGGTGGAGAACCTGGAAATAATTCATGTTTCTAAAGCCAGAGAAAAACAAAAGTTTCCTCCACACGGAAGCAGGAAGAAAGGCCAGACCTGAGGAGCTGGGCAACAGAGGCGCTCAGAACAGAGAGGGCAGGGGCCACGGCAGGGCCCCCGAGGAAACACCAGCTCAGACTTTCCCCGAGACAGCCCGAGGGAGTAAGCCGGCGGTGGCCCCTAGAAGAGCCGGGCTTCCGTGCCCGTGGAAGTCAGAAGCTACTGCCGCCGTGTGTGTGCATGTAGTTAACTTCTACAGAAAGCTTCCTGTGCTAAGGGGGGAGAGAGGGGGGCGCCTTGGAGGGCACGATAGAGCAGTCACCAGAGTCCTTCGTTGGGCACCGCGGCGCTGTGAGAGATGCGGACCAGGCTGGCAGGCGCTGGAGTTTGGGGACAGCAGACAGGTCACGGTGGATGCGGTGCGAGCGAGTGCGGCACCGACCTGTTTCCCCGGCAGTCCACGTATTCATAGCTCTGGAAGACCAGCTGCTCCGTGTGGCTCAGGTAGGTGCAGGTCAAGGTGCCCCTGGAGAGGAGGCAGGCTTGGTCGCTGTGTCTGGGAGGGGGAGCTAAGCTCCAGCCCTGCTCTGCCCACGGGGGAGGGTGGGTCTGCTCCTCGGATACCGCCTCCCTTTCTGGGGTCCCCACTCCACTAAGGCATCTGGGACTGCCGCCCCACCTGTGCTCCAGACAGCCCTGTGGCTGTCACACTAACAGCTCATAAATAAGGTGGGGCCTAGAGAAGGGGCTGGACCCGCTATTCCCAAGAACAGACTCGTGGGGTCAGCTTGGATGGCTCTCCTCTCACAAGGTCCAGCCGAGGGGTCAGAATGGAGTCAGAAGCCGGAGAGGGGACACCAGGGCTCCAAGTGCTACTTACTGGATGTGCAAAAGCACATGGTGGACATTGATTTTCTGCCAGCTACAGATTTTGCTGAGAGAGAGAGAGAGAGAAACACACTGCACCGCGGTTCACACTGGGGAGCCTATCAGAAGGCTTACAGACCTGCAGGTCCCACTCTCCGCATCTCCCAGGCCCCTTTCCATCAGGGGCCCAAAATGCCCCTCCACCTCAGGTGCGTGTGCCAGTCACCCTTGCTGCAGCATCCCTCCACCAATCCCAGCCTGCTGCGCACCAGGCACAGGCAGGCTCCTCCCACCGCAGAAAACAAAGACATTTATCCTCAGCAATTCAGGCAGAAGAGCCTGGGGTCACAGATTGCAAGGATTAACCAAACTGCAGGCTGTTTCTCATTACAATCTAGGCCCAAACGGGCAGAGGGTGGGCGTCCTGAGTCACGCCAGCTTCAGCCACGTGTGCAGACCAACTGCGAACTGGCTGCAGGGTCTGTGAAGCAATCGGGCGATCTGGTGGGGATTAAAGCCAGGTTTGCAGCCAGAAAAGAGGCCGAGGGAGAAGAGATCGAGGAGCACTCACTATGTGTTTTCGTCCCCAATCCTGTTGGCTACTCCATACAAAATCTGCCAACCAAACAGGCGCAGGGTTAGCCCCCGCTCCAGCTGCCGCCCCCCTTCCCACCACCACACGCATCCCCACACCTGTGGGCAGGGCTGGCCTGGGAGAGGGAGTCACCTGTTCACTGGCCAAAGGGCCGATGTGCAGGAGGAGGCTGCTGGAGACCTGCCCCACCAGGAGGGACAGATGCAGGACTTCAGTGGTTAGCTGGGTCACCGTGATGGGGTAGTAGTTGCTATTGGAGATGTTCAAGACATTCTGGGGGATGGAGACAAGGAAAGGGAAGGGTGACAGTGGCCGCCCTTGCAAAGGGGAAGTCAAAGTTTCAAAACCCCCAGCCTGGCTGAGCTCCACCCCCCAAGCTGAGCCTCAGCAGCTCAGCCGGGAGCCCACGCAGGCGGCTGCTAGTGCTGAGAGGTCACTTGGACTAAAACATTAAGCTGCCTCAGGACCCAGTCTCAGCCTGCCCACCCAGGGAGTCTCCGGCACGCCACCCACACCCATGACACCCTGCGACTTATTTCTGGGGTCCTGATTCGGACTCCTCGCTGTGGAAGGTCCCTATCCGACACAATCTGCTTTGGGGCTCAGAGCTGCCCCTGCTTCTCCTCAGGTTTCCGACACCCTCTGGGTGCCCAAGGTCACAACAGTGGACAAGGGCCACAGAGGAACATTGCTGGGAAGGCGGGGTCGGAGCCGGGGGCGCGGGCACCCACCCACCGTTATGTTGAGCTGGATATCAGCCTCCGCCAAGGCCACAGTGGAGGAGCTGAGGCCCGCAGGCTGCACGGCGACGGCGCGGGGAAACAGGAAAAAGACCAGGAGGGCGGCTGTCACGAGGCAGAGGAGCACCGCCAGGAACACGGAGAGCTTCCTGTGGTAGAGCAGGCGCCAGGGTGGGGGAGTCTGAACACGGAGGAGACGCAGGCAGGGGGTGTGCAGACGCTCCTCCCCGTGCACAAGGCTCTCCTCTGCACCTTGCCCCCCAAATGCGTATTTAGCCCCCTGGATGTGCAGGACCAGCCTACACACAGAGTGGCCCGGAGCAGTTAGGAGCACAGGACTGGCGGCAGACAGCCTGGCTTCCAGGCCCAGCTTTCTGTGCCCACTGGGCCCGGTTGTACTGAGCAACCCCAAGCCTCAGTTTTCTCATCTGTAACATGGAGATAATTGTACCTACCTGACAGAATTTGATATAAGCGAATGCATGGAAAAAAAGTGCTAGTCCCAGGTCTTGGCACATAACTAAAGCTGAACAAATGTTCGTTATGACCACGGGAAAAAGTCAGTCCACGTGAATTTTGAGAGTTCTGAATATTCAGAACAGGACATCATCTGTCCATCTAATTCAAAAAGTGAGACATGCATTCAAGAAATCACGCCTTATAAGCATCTCATGAGGGGCACTGCTAGGTTCAGATCCTGGCGCAGTTGTGGGGAAGGCCGGGTGCTGGCTCCCAGGCTGAAGCTGAGGACCCAGGGAAGAGGTTGGAGGGGTCCATGTCAAATGGACCCAGGTGATAATCAGGGTCACGACCCAGCCCCCAGCCCCAGTGAAACTCGGGGCTGCCTCTGAGATTCTGAAGTGTCTCAGAACAGGGAGCATCTGGTTTTCTATGTCTACTGGGAGGAGAATAAGTAGGTCTGAACTATCACAGCAAGGGAAGCTCTTCAGAAAAAGAACTTCCCCAGACCCCCGTAGCCAGGGCCATGCCCTCCCCCCCTGGAATGACTTGCAAGGTCAAGAGGTCCTCTCTGTCTTCGAGAGGGAGCCATGCTTCTGGGGATGCTTGTGAGGATGACACCAAGTAGCTTTATGCCCCAGATTTCTTAAATCGGGAAAATCTACGGAAAAGGGACAAGTACATCTGAGCCCAACGAGGCTCGGGTTTTTAGGGGAGAATTAACAGAGAAAAATTGGGGGAGGCAGATAGAGGAGACAAAGAGGAGCAGCCCCCATGGGCAATGGCCTGTGGAGCTGAGGGGCAGGAAGAAGGGCTTACGTGTGCCTGGGCTTCAGTCTCTGGTCCCCATAGGGGATGAGGGCCACCAGCTGCTTTTCTAGCTCTGCAGAGAGAAAGAAGTGAGAGGGAGGGCCAAGAAGCACCCATGAGAGATGTTTCCTGGGCCAGCCTGCTGGAAGCCCCCCCCCCCGCCCCCACAGAGCGATGTCAGAAGCATGCCACCTCTGCCCCAGAGCAGGTCTGGAAGCACTGGGGTGTGCTGCTGAAGTTGGCAGCTCAGTTTTGCCCTCTCTAGAATGAAAGCGAGATTTTCATAAACAGATGCAAGCAACCTCTGCAAGCCACCAGCAAATCGGAGCCTAGCTTCTTTGGAGAAGTCATCCGCAGCCTCCTGAATCCGCAGGGACATTGTTGCTAAGGGAGCAGAGAGGCTGGAAACCCCCTGGGGCTGGGGAGCACCACCGGGGCAGGAGGGGTTAACATCTCCCTGGACAGCCTGACACTGGGGGACCAAGAGCTAGGAGACCCAATCCCATTCAAGGAGTCTCAGAGGCGTCTGACCGGAGGCCAGAGCGCGTTCCCTGGATTCAGGCTACTTCCACAGCCTCGACCCACTCACCTCGAGGAATCTCCCCACTGCCCTGGCAGGTGGGACAAGTCACAAAGCTGGCACCAGCAGCCCTTTCGCAAGGCGCGCAGGACGAAAACAACTTGCTGCTGCCGTTGCTGGAGTACCTGGCAGCCTTGCTCACGATGGCTGCGGCAGGGTGTAGGATTGGCCTGTTTTCATCCTCCCGAGAGCCCAGCCGGGAGAACGTCTTGCCCATTGTTCAGGGGGCTTTTTCACTAATGAGAAAAGAAATAAGTTCAGGGCTAAGCTTGTTAGCACTGATGCTGAGTGTTACTCTAGTTTTAGGCTCTCAAGATTGGCAAGGAGTTCTGCCACATTTTCACCAACGTCAAGCCTAAGGAAGCTAGGGTACGGAAAATGGAGCAGTTACAGTGGACTCTCAGGTCAGAAATCTCAATGCGTTTCAACTCCTTTCATTATTGTAGGAACACTCAATCTGCCTACAGGAAGGAAAAAAAAAGCAGAAGTTATTTAACTTTCAGGGACTTTCATAAGTGAATAGCAGTGCACTTTTTTTTTTTTTTCTGGGAAAGTTGCTGAGCAGTTATTTACTTCAAGGGAAGAAGGATAGGGCAGGAGAAGGAAGTCAGTCCAGTCCCTTCTTCCTAGGCACGAACAGGACTCTAAAAGAGGTCTCCCTGACCAGGTGTGGAAGGAAAGCTTCCATTTCTGAGCCTAGGCAGGTACAGGCTTTAATAGGAAGGCAGGGATTCGTTGAAACACGAGAAAGGAGGCGAGACTGGTCACAGGTGAGGCTAAGAACCCTAAGATAATCCTGGAAGGGAGCACAAACCTCTTCCTCACTGCTTTTCGAGGTGGGGTAGGAAAGAATGCCTCGGGGCAGGTGGTTGCAATGCCAGGGTCTCCCCTTCACTAGGAAAGGCCAAGGTTAAATCCAGGTTCTTCCCCCCAAACTCAAGAGTGGTGGCAGAGTGAGTGGGCAAGGTGAGCCTCCGCACTCAGACCTTCCTAGGCTAAAATAAAGGGAGGAGCCCTGGCTGGGTAGCTCAGTTGGTCAGAGCATCGCCCTGATTCGCCAAGCTTGTGGGTTTGATCCCCAGTCAGGGCACATATAAGAAACAATCAGTGAATAAGTGCAACAACAAACTAATGTTTCTCTATCTTCTCTTTCTCCCTTCTTCTCTCTTTAAAATCAATAAATGAAATAAAGGGAGCCTCACCTGGTTCAGGTCTGGGATCCAGGTCTCCTCTCAGCTGCAAGAACAGATTTGGGACTATGTCTATGGGGAGGAGGGCCTGCTGGGCAGGGTGATCCGAGGAGCCCCGGCTGGGGCTGGCCAGGCAGACAGCAGTCCTGGGGACTCAGTGCACCGTGTTGGAGGGAGTGGACAACAGCGACAACCCTCGTCTCCCAGTAGGGCCAAGCTGCTTCCCACCCTACTCCGGGGCTGGCCACATGCCGGGGCGGGGTTGGGGCGGGGGAGGGGACTGACGAAGAGGCTGAAATTTCACTGAGGGCGGAATTTCACGTCCCACCAGACACCCCGAGGGGATGTTAGTCGCGTTTGGTTACCGTGTGCGCCTGTGTTGGGCTAGGAGGCACGGAAGGTGCATTGGCCCTTGCCTCCCAAAGAGAAAAAACGGAGCGCCTTACCCCCAAGGCCACACAGCGACAGCACGGGTTGCTAGAAAAATCGAAACAGCGTGCGGGAGCCGCGCCGTGCCGCAGCCTCGGGAAGCCCCGCGAAGCCCCGCCCCGGCCCTTCCGGCCCCGCCCCCCAGAAAGGCGCCCGCCCCTCTCCGGAGAGGCTCTGGGCTCTTCGAAGGTCGCTCAGGCTCCGGGCGCTGCTTCCGGAAGGACCAGCCAATCCAGGTGGGAGTTTCAAAGAACTTTTATTTCACCATTTTTTCCAGCAGTTATGTACAAGTACAACGGGGTGCACAGCAGGGCGCTCCCGGATGCCTACAACACAACTCAGAAGGCCGGGACAGGCCCCGCCCCACAACAGCCCAATCTCACTCACCCTCCCCTGCCTCTCAGTCTCCACCCAGAAGCCCGGATAAAAACGTTTTAAATAAGGAACAGCCCGTCTGGCTTGCAGTCTGAATCCTAGCTTATTAATTCGAGCTTATTGATCTTATTCGAGAGTTATACTGTAAATAAACATCATCACTATGGCTAATGATTAATTAAAATCATTCATTATAAATACCAACCAGGTTAAATAATACTATTTTACTATCCTTCACCCCCCTCGGACCGGGGTGAGATTGTTTTTCTTGAAGACATTTTCATGGAAATCTCTTAGTGTTTTTTCCTTTCTTCACCAATTGTACCCACGACTCTGCCGAACACAGCGAGGACCTGCACCCCAGGAAGCAAGCTCTTCCCCACTCATTCTGGGGTTAGACCAGGACTTTTTCAGTGTTTGCCCCCAACCAAGTTCTGCAAAGCACCAGCCTCTTCTCCCTGTCCCAGCTCCCTGGGGATGGGTGCCCTTGGGCAGATCTCAGACATCCAGGAAGTCGTCAGGATTTCCTGTGCCTCCCACACTTCCGTGCCCACCCCTGAACTTTCCCGAGATTCACACAGGAGCCTTGCCTTTCGCTTCTCACCTGCTTCTTCCCCTTCCCTCCACTACTGTAAATAAGATCTGCTCTGACATAAGAAAAAAGGTGACTGTTAAATTTACTTTTCCTTTAATAGAAGTTTTTTTCTTTCCTCTATAGGATTAGCAAAATATTTCACACTACCTAATTTTTTCTCCCTTAAATAAAAGAAAAATGTATGCAAAATTACAACAGACACTGCTCGAACGGTGCCGGTGGCTTCACTATTAGCATACTATCAATACCTCCTCCTCTCACTGCAGCGCGGAGACCCAGAAGGTAGATATTCTTACGTTCTTCAACGGGCTCTTTAGAAACAACAGTGCCAATCCCTAAGCCTTGCAGGGAAATGACTTTCCGACAGCGAGAGGAAGAGAAACACTCCCATCGTGCTCTGGGTATCGTTTCAACACCACGTAACTATGAGGCTTGGGGTCAGGTAAAGAAATTCTGACTAATTCTTGAAAACAACTTTCAGGGTTAATTTCTTTTAAAAATTGACATTAACATATAACCCCATAAAAACATCCACATTAACCAAGAAAATTACTCAACTTCAATACAAGCAGAAAGAAAATGGTTGTATAGGAAGTTCAAGTTATACTCTTCCACGCACTAAAATGAGAAAGGAGTTCTATTCCAAATCAACTGGAAAGCTGTCTTTCTTTCTACTACTCATCTGATGTTTGAAGTGAAAACTTATGTTCTGGTCTTTCATTTGCTCCAAAAAATACTGTCATACAGGCATTGTCTGGACAGTTCAGTGATGGGCTCTATACAGTGTCATCAGGTTAAAAAATAAGCAAGGGCTTCTCCCCCACACCCCAAAGACAATACAGATCATCTCTGAGCAGCAGGCAAGGTTGTTTAATACGCGCCGCTCCTCAGTAGCGGTGGCTGTACCAGTCGTTGTTGCTGACCTGGAGGAGCTCTGTCACAACCTGCAGGATGTTGTAATTGTGTTTCTTCAGCAGCCTCATGTTCAGCTGCCTGTCACAGAATCCCATTTCGAAGAGATGAGCCATCAGGGCTGCTGTCTGGTCTTCAGAAACTACTGGCTGTGTGGAGTCAAGAAAAGCAGAATAACATTTTCTATATAATTTATGTGTTTATGTTGTTTTAAGTCATACTAATCTTTTCAGACTTATTAAATGCAAGGGAACGGCACTTGTGACTGACAGGCAGGGGTGGCAGGGGACAGGGGACAGAACCTGGAAGGCCCTGTTTTGCAGGAGATACAGTTTGTTCTCCATGGCCAACTAATGAACTGTCCTCAGAGCCAGGAGGAGCAGGCTTCAGAGGGGACTTTTAGAAGGAAGCGTTCTCTGGCCAGATGAAGGAAAGGGTGCGAACAAGCTCTGGAAGCCCTATGAACACAAAGGTGACTGTGAGGAGGGGACAAACACAAGCAGGAGGAGAGACTGTCACTGGGAGCTGGTATGGGACATTCAGTCAGATAAGCAAAAGAGCTGGACAAAACACTGTCTGGAAAATTCCATCGTAGGTTCCCTTCTAGGTTTTTATTCTTTAATTGTTATTGTTATTATTTTTATAGAAGTGATCCAGGTAAGAGGGAGCTAACATTCATTTACTCCCTCTTTGGGCCAAGGACTGTGGTAGACACCTTTTTAAATCCTCCTAATACTTGGAATACCCTGACTCCTACCATGTGCTCACTAACTGTACTGAGTACCAACTCTCTTATTTATGAAAATGGAGTTACAGAATACTTCCTATTTTGTAGGGTTGTTGAGAGAATTAAGATGAGAAAGTATATAAATCTGTTAAAGGCAGTCTCTGTCACTTTGCTCTACATGTAAATCACTGTTCCCTTCTTCCTCTCATTTCAGAATAAATTATCCATCCTTCTTGCCAAACCGATCCTCTCAAGTATGCTTTGCTTTGTATTTCATTACCTCTAGCTCAGAAATCTTTTTCTATTAATTCTCCTCTCATCTTGATTGTTAATCTCCTTCACTATTGGCTTGCTCATCTTTAAAAATGTTTCCCTGACTTACGTATCCAAGCATTCACTCTTTTTCCCTTAGTAATCCAGATATTTTTTTTAAATTTATTGATTTTATAGAGGAAGGACAGAGAAACATGGATCTGTTGTTCCACTCATTCATTCATTCATTCATTCATTGGTTAATTCTTGTGTGTGGCCTGAACAGGGATTAAATCTGCAGCCCTGGCGTATAGGGATGACGCTCTAACCAACTGAGCTACTGAGCGGGTCGGGCGAGTGACCCCGCTACTTTGAAGTGAGGCGTTCTTATACCGTCAAAGTCCTCTCCCCTGGGCACGTTGCCGACACTGCTGGCCACGTCCTCCTCACTAAGGCCCCCTTTCCTAGGCTCCAGCACAGAACTCTCCCCTCACTTGTCTCCAAGTTCTCAGCCTTTTCTTTGAAGGGGCCCTCCTCTTTTCCATGATCCTTAAAGGCTGCTTCTTGCTTTCCCCACTATTCCTGGAACATCTCACCCAATCACATGGCTCCTGCTATAACCTTTACACGAATGACTCTATCTCCAGGTCAAATCTCTCCCATGACCCAGATGTACATACCCAGCTGCACCCCGGATAACTTTACCTGGATGTGCCACAAATTAGGCACTACCCAAACCGACCTAATTTTCTTCTCCTCCTGCCCAAATATATTCTTCCTGCACATCCTCTCTTAATGAATAGTACTATTGATTGCCTAAATCAGAAACTTAAGATTGAGCCTTGACTTTCAGCCATTTAATCATAGTCTCCAAGTTCTGCCATTTTTGTCTATTTCTCCCCTACCCTTCTTTTCCACCTACACATGGATTCTCAAATAGATTTCCCAGCTCCACCAGCCTCCACACTAGAATAACTTTACAATGAACAAATCTGATCATGTTAATCACTTCCCTAAAACCCTTCAATGGCTCCTCCCTCTAGTGTTAAAATAAACTCCAAACCACTTAACACAGCACCTGCTTGTGTAGCTAAGGTCTTTTCTTACTCTTCCTAGCCCAACTTCACCTTCCAGACTCACACTTCCGAGTCTTTTTACATGCTGCTCTCGGGCTACAATGCCCTTCCTATTTCTCTTCCCTGGCACACACTTATTTTCTTTCTTTAGAACTTGGTTCAGGCACCATCTACCAGGAAGTCTTCCCTGTTGGCCCAGCGGCCCACACCAGGCTGAGAGAACATCAGCAGCTGCCAGGAACATCAACACGGTATCTTGCGCTCTACTGTAAACGTCTGTTTCCCTCGTCTGTTTCCCACGGCCTATGGGCAGGACCGGGGTCTTATTCATCTGTCAGTGGGGCACTTGAAGAGCTCTCTACACACAACAGCTCCTCAACAAACATGAGGTCTTTTTCCTTTCCTCCCTTAACAAACTTGGCCAAAGTCGTACAGCAAGAAAAGCGGTGGAACTGTGTGTCTACCGAAGACTAAACCTAAAGCTTATGCTTCATACAATGCCATGCTACTCTCCAACCTGGACAGAAGCCACCGTTCTGATGACTTGGACGTGGTCCAGGAAAATAAAACAGACACTGACCTGTGCAGTGACTGGCGGCCCAGCAAACAAGGCCTTGTATGCAGAGGCAGCAACCGACAGAGCCCCCTTCACCAGTCCTCCAGCAATGCCGCTCCCGTGGTGGTGGTGCCTGCGGAGAAAAACGGCGTTATCTCCCCAAAGAAACACAAACCGTTACCTTCCTACAAAATCATCTTAAGCTCTCACCCTTAAATGAGATTTCCTTGAGGAAAAAAAACAGCTATAAGAACTGATTTTTCACATCAATTTTCTAGCTACAAATCTTGGCTTACTGTAGGGCCCAGTTCCACTGCTGCAAGATCTGGGCATTGCAGAAAACCCACCACCCTGGTAGCGTGCCAGCTTTCAGTCCCGGCTGAAAATGAACGTGGTCAAGGGCACAGCAGGGTACCAGCAATCTGCCTACTCAGTCACCACCTCAGAGGACACACCTCCCACAGGAAATGTCATTTCTGTGGACACTGTAGGGAGGAGCCCACCTTGACAAGGCTCTGAGATGACTGGGACAGAGGGGCAGGTATGTCTAAGAAAAAGCTACCGAGATGCACAGTGGGCTCGCCCTCCCTGCCTTCTCCCCTGGGGCCAAGGGTGGGCGGCATGTGAGCGCACTCCTGCCCGGTGCGGATGTGAACACTGCGAACACCAACTCTAGCCCTCTGTTCGGTGTTGCTCACAGGCTCTAGGAGAGATAAGAACAAGGAGGAACGGTGGCGCTCCTCCTCCGCTCCCTGAGCGGCGCATGCTCCGAGAGGCTTGTGTAAGCAGAAGCAACACTAGGATAGCTGCCTGCTTCTGAAGAAGAGACTGCACGAGGTCCAGTTACCTTGAGTGGTCACAGCTCTTCTGTCTGTTGTTTACAAGTCCTGGGGGGCCTCTGGGCTCTGAAAGCAAGAGAGCTGTTGGTTAGATGCAGCGTCCACAGTGTTTCCTGCCGCTCAGCAAGGCTGTCACTGAGGCAGGTGGCAATCTCATCACAGTGCTGAAAGCCTTTTTTTTAAAAACCATTTGGGAAAATTTCCAAGTGGTTTAAGGGATGAGGAGACACTGTCCAGAATACAATGCAAGGTGACTGTTTATTAAATTAGAAAAGTTCCGTAATCCAACCACACTGATTTATCAGTTAAGCACTTTTTGTTTTTTGAGGAAGAGTGCCAAGTGACTTCTGAGGGTCAACTCACAACTTCAAGGTGCTACTTTCCTTATTTTGTAGATAAGGAAACAGACCTGCAGGTGTTACAAACCTGCCAGACCACCGCAAGGTCACCCAGTGAGGAAACGCGGAGCTGGAGCTAGAGCCCAGACTGGCCTGGCTTCAAAGCCTGTGTTTTTTCTACTGTAGTGCAATGCCAACCTTTATGAGGTCTCATTTAATAAATACTAAGCTAGAGGAGCACAGAAAGAGTAAAAGGGCAAGTTTCTAAAAATTGCCAAGAATCACAAAGACAGTGCCTATTACCTGGTTAATAGAGAGCCTAGGAAAAGAGCCGCAGCTCAGGCTGCTCATTACCTCCTGTGGTCGGATCGAGGACTGTAGAAACTTCTGGTATGGTAGCTGGTGAGTCCACTCCTGGGGAGCCAGGGAGCTGTGCACACGGAGGGCTCCTTCAGAAAGACACAATATTGAGAGTAAGTTGCTGAGGCGCCCGCGGTCACGGCGGGGGCACAGCACACAAAGCACAGCAGTGCCGGGCTCTTTACAGCAGCGTCACGTTTCTGGTCCAGGTCACACGTCTGAGCTTAGGGACCAGGTGAGAGGGGCTCGTTCTCCTTCTGGTTTTCCTCTTCAGCCAGGCAAGCTAGAAAGACTGGCTGCAGTCCTGTCACTTCCCCTACACCAACTGGTGCTGATAAGGAGAAACACCTCCCGGGACAATGGTTTAAATGATAGTCAAGGCTCCACCATTTTCCATCCTATGAGCGCGATAACATAGAGTCCAGTAGAGAATTAAAAATAACTTCTCTCTGGTTTTATAGTATACTCTTTCTTTCCATAATAGGTTGAACTTCCTGATTATACTTTACTGGGTTAATGAGATGAGCTTCTGCACCTTTGCCCATGAGTCAACAGAACAGGGAGGGAAGGTCCAGGGATGTTTATGTTTAAAAACTGGCTCTCAATGATCACAACATGTAGAGAGATGATACTCAGATAATTAAGATTAACCAAAACATTTCTTAGAATCCAGAATCCACAAATAGTGGGAAGTACAACTTTTATTCATCTAAATTCAGACTTTACTATGGGAAACAGCCTCTTCCCATGCTGGGGGGGGAGGGGGGGCAGGTTCTGAGATCAAGTTGATTCCTCTCTCTTTATTTCCCCTCCGAAGAGCAGCCAGCTCGGGGTGGGGTGGGGTGTAGATGGTACCTGGGCAGTTGTGGTGGAGGCCCCACCACCTCTGGGGTTAGGGGCACTGTGTCCAGAGTCTGTGAGGTCATGAGGATGTCATTGATGCTGTGCCCCTGCGGCTGGTTCTCCCCTCCAGGGGGTCTCTCCCCAGCCTCGACTGGTTCCTGCCCAGCCTCAACCCCAGCATCGCCTTCAGCCCCGCCTCGCTCCAGGCCTGGCTGCGAGAGTGCCGAGCTGTACATGGAGTCCCCCAGGGGGCGGCTGGTATCAAAGCACTCAGGCAGGATGATGATGTAATCCTCTGAAGAAGCAGAGGACTGACTCTGAACTTCATCTTTGAGCTCATCTTCCTCCTCCACAACAGCTTCTTCCTCAGTGATATGGACCATCTCCTCTCTCTCATCTCCAAGTGGTCCCTCTTCAGGTGAGGCAAATTTCACTAAAGGATGAAAGCAACCAATTTAAGGCATAAGCTGAGAGCGGCCCCCAGAGCTCCCCTTACCTGGTAAAGCCTCGTGGGTCATGAGCTACAACCATAAAAGCCAGGGGCGAGGGGCTCAGAGGGACGGTTGTTGCTGGAAGCCTACCATGGCCATGCTCTAAGACTGAAGCCCACGGAAACAAGGCAGGCAGAGACAACCAGGCTTTCCGAGAAATGCTATGAATCTTAAAACGAGGAGGCCCCACCCCTTTCCTCTTCACGTAACATTTACTATGCTGAGATGGGGTCAAAACCGACAGACTAGCTTGCAGTGCTATAGAAAGAGAAAATGTTAGGTGGTGGCTACTTTCTTCCTCTTTGCAAATTAATGAGCAGTCATGGTGGAAAACTGGCAAAACCTGTAATCCTAGAGGTACTACTGGGAACATTTTGTGTTACATCCTTCCAGATTTATTTGTTATGCATGTATTTTAAACAAAAGTGAAACAAATAATATTTAAAGTTACAGGTCAGATTTAATTATAATAAACAAAAATATTTTCCAGTATTATTTTGATGCACTAGGATTTGAATTTTTGTATAGTTCTTGAAATACATTGCATTGGCTCTACCTATCTGATATCTACAAATTTCTGTTACAAAGAAATTTCTTATAGTGGAATTTCACTTTGAGAAACTTCTTTCAGTACTCCTGCTTACGCCCACTATTTCCTGGACTGTGGCCATTGGAGAAAGGAGACAATTCAGCTGTCAATGGAGGTCTCTGCTAAAGAGCTCTGTCAACTCACAGGAAGACTCCTTACTGCGTAATCCAGGCAGCACAACTAGCCACGGTTCCTCCGTGGCCTGCAGCTGTAATTCTGCCCCTGAGTCAATACGGAAATGAGTTATGATGGCTGCTTTGTTCCCGAAACTAATTAAAATGGCCAGGTACAGTATGTAGAATCTAAAGAAACAACCATGAGCTGAATTATAAAAAGGTCACCAGGTCTCCACTCTCAGTGAAGAAAAGAGCACTTCTACCTATTCAGCTCTGACCATCACCATTCAGGCACCACCCCGCCTGGTGCTGGAATTCAAGACACTCACTGTGCAGGGACTTCAGTCTGCAGGGCGGGGTGTGATCTGGGGCAGCGTCCAAGGTAAGGGATCGGATTACAGTCTCACACACGAACTGGGTCCCGCTCAGGTCATCTTCTGCTTCCTCTATTGAAGTAATATTCTCAGCCCTCCCCTTTACTGACGCCGTGGAATCTGAAAAGACATGAACCCTGTCTATACTTGGTGTTGAAAGTGTTGAGAACCATTCTCCAGTCGTGTACCCGTGTTGATACTATGGCAAGGAACAGCTGCCATCTGTGCCATGTCAAGGTGAGGAGACTTTAAATTAAAGTGAGGTGCTGCAGCAAACCCATGTACACACTAAGGTAAGGTTAGTCGGGAGAGGGGTATGTGTCAAAACAGGGTGTGATATGGAAGGGGAGGATGCAAATACTTTACAAACACTTAACCCCTTACCAGAGAGTGCTTTAAATCCCGCCCCTTCACTCTCTTCCTGTATCTGCCCCAAGCCCGGCTTCTCTATTAAAGGACTGTCATGTGGCAGAGGAGACATGCAGGGAGTCATATCTGGAGAATGAAGACAGGAGAACCATCAACAACGAAAAAGCACCGTATCATCAAAAGTCAGTGCCCAGAAGCAGCAGCTCACAGGCTTCCTGCTTCCTACAGGGCTAAAATAAACCCAGCTATGTGTCAAGACCTGTTGTAAAGAACTTCTCCAAACTATTAGGCGAATATCTCAGACAAGTGAATCAATGCAGGAAGGATCATAAACAGTTGTTTGGTCCGGAAGGCATGTCCAAGACAGAAACGTGAATGTAAAGGAACAAAGGGACACAAACATCTAGAGGAAAATGGAGATGAGAGTCCCTTTACGGTGGAGAGGGCTTGCACAAACTTGAACTGCTGCCTGAGAGACAGCGGGAAAAGAGGAGAGGTGGGCCCACGGGCACAGTTTCAGTATCACATTGTGGGAGACCTCCTTGCCGTCTATTTGCTCAGAATAAAATACTACCAGAGTCTAGGCTACGGTTCCTTTGTGCCTGTTAAATAAACGAGGTGGACTGAGGGACATTCTTACCCACGGGAGTGTTGTGGGGCACTCTCTCCAACTCCTGGACAATGTTTATATCCAACAGCTCAAAAGACAGCAGGTCCTGGGGGGAAAAACGGGCAACGTTAGGAGGTACACACTGGAGCCATGTTCTGTCTTCATGGGACTTGCCAGCCACTGAGCTCCACATTACTCTAGACTAAACTTTGTTCAAATTCACGCCTCACCTCAGTCAAGTGAAAACAAGGAGTTCAATGGGAATCAGATGTTCAGATAACCAAACGGCAGGAAAGAGACAAAATGCAGCGGGGGGGGACCAGTAGGCAGAAATGAAGAGGCAACTAAAGGGAAGTTGTGGTGAAGCACAAGACTGAGTTCCCAATTCGGAGAACAAACATTGAATTTTCAAAACTTGCCTCTACAGATCTCCTTGCCATTGGATACATCTGACCGAATCACAGTGGGCCTATCCCTAAATTTCTGGGCACCGTCTCTGGTTATACCACTTTCTTTCCGACAAGATAAGAACTCTTTCCCCAGTATTTCTGTCCCTTGCCCCTCAAAAGTGCTCAATCTTTCACCTGGGCGGTTAAAAGGTCCACAGATGGGATGTAGAGCTCCCTCTCGCTGGCAACACTTTTTGTCTTCTGTGAGATGCAGGCTCCTTTCCCTTCTGTCTGCTCAGCTGCTTCACCAAGCTGAACTCCTTCTTTAGCCACAAGAAAAGCTTCCTACAGAGAAAAACCATTAGGACAAATTTTAGGCCCTTCGACAGAACTCAGAAAGGCACGCTGACAAACAACACTGCACCTCATGTTTTAAAATTTTTTGTTCCAATATAATTTTAGAGAAAAGTTGCAAAAATAGTACAGAATTCACTTGTTACCCACCCCCTTTTACCTAGCTTTCCATAATGACAACTACTTAGATTACCCACAGTGACGACAGTCAAAATTAGGACACCAGCACTGGGTAACTAAATTTAAACAGTAAACACTCTAAAAAAAGTGCCCAACTAATACAGGGAAGTTGCCTAAAGAAATGCACCAAGGAACAACTAGGGCAAGACTTCGTTAGTACTTAGGGAACACACACAAGGGACACTCAGGAGAGATGAGTGTTTAGGAGCAAAGCCATCAGTCCAGCAGCTCCACAGGCCAGCCGGGCACCCCGCTCTCCCTAGCATGGCGAACAGGCTGGCAGTGCATCATCACAAAGAGGTACGAAAGCACGGAGGGCCGCCTGCACCTGATCTTAAGGATACACAAGCAAAGCTCCCCTCTGAGGACTAGACCCAACGTAAGCACTTTTTTTGGGGGGGGATGGAGGAGGAGGGGTAAATAGCCTTTCTAGATTTTTGGAAGAAAGACCAGCTGTGAGTGGACTCTTTTAGTTCTGGTCACCCCTTCCAATGCTCACCTCTTTCTGGCAGGTGAGATCCTCAGCTTTGCTTGGGCTGAGCATGCCCTTTCCAACGTTACCAGAGCTCTCTGCGGAGCAGAAAGGGTCCACTATGATGCTGCACCAGACCCGAGGCCCAAACTGCTGGCCTTTGTGAGAAAGGCGCCAGTGGGAAGTGTATGTTCCCTCCAAGGCTGGGGCAATGAACTCCACAGACACGATTCCCACGTGGCCGGCCTTCAGGCAGGGAACCAAAACATCCTTCTTTTCTGTCGAAGCCATAGTTAGGTTTCCCCACATGAACTTGAGCTGAAATGAAGTGACAACAAGAGAAAGAAAGCAAGCTTGTCAGCTGAGCACTGTGTCACTTCAAATCACTTCATCTTTACATTTTTGTGGGAAAAATACCTTTGTGTCTGTATTCCACTTCACACTTCCTGTATTCTTCATCCTCCAGTGTTTGATAAACTTGGTTCCTGGCTGAAGGTGAGTCCCATCAGGCAAATTCTCATCCACAAACGCTGCACTGAGGGTTGGTATAGCTGGGGCGCAGGGCTGCAAAGGGAGCCTGAACAGAAATTCAGACACTCAAGTCACTTGCTGCTGGATGTGAGGGTTTAAGTAACCGACATCGCAGTCTGAGACTCTGACTCCTGAGGATGTACGAATGCATTTGACTTAAAGTAATATTGATAATATGTTTTACAAACAGAAGACAGATCTGATTCTTGAGCTAAGAAGCTATGATAAGAATAACTAAAAGCATCTATAAATAAAACAACCAGAGACTCAGGCTAAAAGATTTGCTCCTTTTGCTTCAAATCCAGACTGCCTCCAGTGAAAAGAGGTCACACCACCAGTTCTGGACCTTACTGGTTTCTATCTTTCTGAAGAAGACAACAAAGGAAGTGTCAAAACAAATGTTAGGATCAGAGAATAGGAAATTTTAAGAGTTTGAGTGTTAGAGCTGCCAATAAATATGAAAGAAATTGGCCGCAGGTCCAGTCCTAGAGGGCTGACCTCAGGTCCCGCTCCCGTCCCGGC
Organism: Micronycteris hirsuta; assembly: GCA_004026765.1. NCBI lineage: Eukaryota > Metazoa > Chordata > Mammalia > Chiroptera > Phyllostomidae > Micronycteris > Micronycteris hirsuta. The sequence goes on along the minus strand of PVJI01018705.1, from coordinate 5,208 downwards.
CCGGGGCTCACATTAGGGTGTTAGACTGCAGGAGGCTTTCAGGTCGGCCCAGAGGAGACTTGGGGCTCTGGAGTCCGTGGATGGAATTCCACAGATGAATCTTCCTGCGGAGTTTAAGCTGCTTTTTAAGTTCCTTGACCTCTGCTTTGCGCTGTTTCTTCTCAGCTCGCAGCCTTTGCTTTTCTGCTTTAAGAAAGTTCTTGTCAACCTGCTTCTGGAGCCTGTGAGATAACAAAGGACAGTATGAAAAACAAGCCTCACAAATCCTGAAGCGATTTTGAGCCACCTGAAGTCTCCATTAGTATCAGCTTCTAGCTTAGTTTTCTTTCTGTTTTTTAATCGAACTTACTGGGGGTTTATACTGGTCAATAAAATTATGTAAGTTTCAAGTATATAGTTTAGTTTTTTAATCTGTTTCTACAGTTCTCATTTCCATTTCATTAGCTTTGGATAACTGTCCCAATCATTGCACATCAACCAGAAATGGGCAAGAAATAAGCAGACTATTTGTATTTGTAGCTTTGTGGTTCACTGCCTGTCACCAGAACCAAGAGGCCAAACAGAGAACACACATCCCATGGATATAGGCTTTACCTGGCTTGTTCCAGAGCAGCAGGAAGACGGGGAGTGGAGAACCTCGAGTGAGAGAATGGTTCTGAGGAACCCACAACGGGTCTCCGCAACTTCAGCAGGACGTGGTTGGAGTCATGGGCATATGGCCCCGATTCACAGTCTTCACAGATATTGTAAGAGGGGCAGAGGCTACAAGGAAAAGAAAGGGCACAGCGGGAAGTACCTGAGGTGGGGAGACATGAGACCACACCTCCATATTTGCTCTGTTACCAGCCAGGTAGTAACCTGAGCATGCCACCCCAACACTCCATGTCTCAATTTTCCCCATTAATAAAATGAGTACAGTAACATTTAACCTGTTATCTATTTCAAAGGACAACCTATGGGAGGAAACAAAATATGAAAGTATTTAGAACAACAGGGAGACAATTTTTGGTGACCTAATTTTGTTTTGGGGAACGTAATTTTGTCTGGCTCTGTTAATTCAAATGCATATCTGAACACAACAATCTGAATAGTTATTCAAATAGTTACTTTTTCTTTTATTATTTATTTCTAGAGAGAGGGGCAGGGGGGAGAAAGAAAGAGAGAAACGTCAATGTGTGGTCGCCTCTTGAGCACCCCTACCAGGGACCTGGCCCACAACCCAGGCATGTGCCCTGACTGGGAATTGACTGGCGACCCTTTGGTTCCCAGGTCGGCACTCAAATCCATTGAGCTACACCAGCCAAGGCTCTTTTCTTTTATTTTTAAGGTTTATTTATTCTCATCTGAGAGGGGAAGGGAGAGAGGAAAAAAACACTGATGTGACAGAGAAACACTGATTGGTTGCCTTGTGCGGATGTCCCAACTGGGGGTCAAGCCCACAACCCAGGCATGTGTCCTGACTGGGAACTGAACTGGCAACCTTTTGGTCATGGGACGACACTCCAACCAACTGAGCCATGCTGGTCAGGGCAGTTATTTTTTCTTGTGGGTGAAGAATAGCTTGTCTCCGATCCAGAGCTGCTGTATCTGATGCTCAGAGATAAGAGCACATGCAGTTTCCCATTACTTACCCAGAATGCCAGGAAGGCCTGCTCTAAGACCTACTAATAGCTATTCATCCCCAAGTCACTGCTTACCTGCACTGGTAGCGCACACCAAAGATCCTCCTTTGGCAGCTGCTGCAAGAAATATGCCAGTTGAACTGGTTTTCTGGCAAAAACAGTGTTTCCTCTGAAACAGGCATTGAGACCTCTGAGGGACAGGAACTCAAGGATGGGTTCTGGAGGACAAGCTTCTCATGTAATTTCTGTTCAAGCTTCTCAACAGTTTCTTTAACCACTTGCTCTCTGAACTAGAACACAGAACAAAAGATTGGGGTGGGGTGGGAAAACCCCTCAGTTCTAATACTGGGAAACAGCATGAAGATACCAAACAGACTTGAAACCTCACCATCTGTGGTATAATGTAAGAACATAATCAACAGCCAATATCTACTGAATGAATGTACAGAAACATAGCAAAAGAAAGTGTGTTTCTCCCACAGCTAAAATGGTTCAAAAAAATATCAAGAAATCCTTTTGATGAGTAAATTTCCAACTTCTTCCTTCTTAAGCATAGAGATTTGTCCCTCTCCCTTACATCCTTAGAATGAAATGCACTCTTTTTTTGGTACATCACTGCAAAGGCTGAGGGCTTTCTTTACTGGAACTGCTCCAGTTTGGAAATTACTGGCTACCAGAGGCAGCAGACATCTGGGTTTGGCTTTCTGCCTCTCCCACATCCCACACGCTGCTGCTCAGACCCAAGCCCCCGGGAACTCACTGCCTCCAGGTAGCGTGTGAACCAGTCCGGCGGCTTGTCCTGAGGCTGGTCTGCGTCACATGGAGCAAGTGGAAACTGCCACAAGAAAACACAATCAAAACCTTGGACATTACTTTTTATTTCTATTTAAAATAATTTTCCTGAAATGTATTATTTTGAGGGGTTTTTTTTCCATCAAATAAAACGTGGTTAAAAAAAAAAAAAAAGAGAGACAGTGTGACAGAGCATTAAAAAAAAAACCAAAACAGCCCTGGCTGGCGTAGCTCAGTGGATTGAGCGCGGGCTGGGAACCAGAGGGTCCCGGTTCGATTCCCAGTCAGGGCACATGCCTGGGTTGCGGGCCAGGTCCACGTGAGGGCCATGTGAGAGGCAACCATACATTGCTGTTTCTCTCCCTCTCTGTCTCCTTCCCTTCCCCTCTCTCTAAAAATAAATAAAAATAAAATCTTAAAAAAAAAAACAAACCAAAACAGTCTCTGTGTCATTCTATTCTCCTGCCTCTCCAAAAGTTACCACTGTTACCAGTTTCAAAAAGTCAGACAGAGCCCTGGCTGGGTGGCTCAGTGGTTGGAGCAATGTCTCATACACCAGAAGATTGCAGGTTTGATTCCCGGTCAGAGCACATATCCAGGTTGTGGGTTTGATGCCCAGCTGGGTCGTGTGCAGGAGGCAATTGACCTGGTTCTCAAATCAATGTTTCTCTCTCTCTCACTGAAAATCAGTAAACATATCCTCGAGTGAGTAATAAAAGAAAAAAAAAAGGCAGAGATGGTCACCATAACTCCCAATCCTCCTGAAGAGCTCAAATCTTACACCAGAGAGAATGAAACACTAAGGTTAAAAAACTGTAGTGCCCTGACTGGTGTGGCTTAGTTGGCATGGGCATCATTCTGCAAAGCAAAAGGTTTGATTCCCAGTCAGGGCACATGCCTGGGTTGTGGGTTAGGCCCCCATTTGGGGGCTTCAAGGCAACTGATTGATGTTTCTCTCCCTCTCTTTCTCCCTTCCTTCCCTTCTTTCTGAAAATAAAAAAATAAAATCTAAAAAAAAAAAAAAAAAAAAAAAAAAAAAAAAAAAAAAAAAAAAAAAAAAAAAAAAAAAAAAAAAAAAAAAAGAAAAGAATTGTAGAGACAGGTCTATTCCTTCATACCTGCGCCGCAGGTTCCTCTGGGGTCTTCATATCTGCTCCCAAGACTCTCACCAGTGAAGAATAATGTGCAAGTGGCTTCTTCCCTGCCCTGGAAACTGGTTGTTTTTCTGCTGCAGCTGGCGTTGGGGCTTCATCAACAATACGGTGGCCTTCATAGACTTGCATCTGCAGTTGGTTTCCCTGTTTAACTGCCATCTGAGAGCATATGTTATAGAATAGAAACATATTGTGTGATTTCTTTTCCAAAGGAAAATTCAAAGACACTCAAACAGGACTTCTGGTCAAGATGTGGAGTAGGTAAATGAAATACTTGCCTCCTCCCACAACCACATTAAAATTACAACTAAACTACAGAACCACCATCATTCAGCACTGCCTGAAATCTGGCTGAATGAAAGTCCTACAACTAAGGAATGAAAGCAGCAGCAGCCCTGACCAGCGTGGTTCAGCTGGTCGGGCGTCATCCCACAAAGTGAGAGGTTACCTCCTTGATTCCCAGTCAGGGCACATGCCTGGGTTGTGGGTTCAAGTCCTAGTCAGGGTACATACAAGAAGCAACCAATCAATGTTTCTTCCTCACACTGATATTTCTCACCTTCTCTTTCTCCTTTCCTTCCCCCCTCTCTCTAGAAATAAATAAATAAATAAATAAATAAAAATCTTTTAAAAAGTAAGATGCCACTTGAGACTGGTAGGAGAGGCCAAGACATGAAATGGGCTGGTCCCACTCCCATGTGTGGGAGATAAAAACTGGGAAGGTTATCTCAGCAGCAGAGGCCCCACTGAGGAGCAAGGGGTCCCAGCCCCATACCAGGCCCCCAGGCCAGGGTTCCAGTGTCAAGAAGAGAAGTTCCCATAAATTCTGGCTGTAAATACCAGTGGGGATTGTGGCTGAATGAAACATACATAGGGCTTCTGGAGTCCCACGAAGTTCCTCTTAAAGGGTCAGCACACAGACTTACTTGAACTCCAGCAGCCCCTTTGAGCTCCAGCACTAGGGCAGCGGTTTGAAAGGCACCAGAAACATATGGGGAGGAACTAAATAGTCTGGCACGAGGGTGAGAGCTGGCGGGGACAGGCAGCTTTCTCCCAGACAGCAGTGCTGGCAGGGGCCATTGTTCCTTTGATGAGCCCTCTCCCCATGGAGCTGGCAGGCAGGTGTCATATCTGAGACTCCATCAACCTGGTGCACACTGTTTGCCCTGCCCCACCCAACTTTCAGGCCCACCTAAGCTGTTTCCAGTGGGTTTTCCATACTAATGGCATGTCTTGGCTCAGTCTTCAGCTTTTCCTAATCTCTTAAATGAGCCACATCTTGCCTAAGTGAGCCCCATACCCCTGCTAACTGACCCCAGTCTGGGCACTAGCAGCAGCTGGCCCTGGTTCACAGCTTGGCCTCGCCTGGACACCTCTAAGCCCAGCACAAGTAGCAGCCATCTGCAGATTGCTTTGTAGTTCATGTCAGGTGGCTCTGGGCAGAACACAGGTGGCAGCCGATCTTGGCCTGCACCTCCTGGGAGGCCCCAGAGCCAGCGCACACAATGGACAGCTTTAAACCACATCAAAGTACCACCATCCCACCACCTCCATAAATGGCAAACTCAAGGGGCGAACTCAGCAGGCACCAGAGCCCCACTGAGGTTAAGTCTTGCTCTGTGGGACAGGCTCCTACAGAG
>PVJI01018704.1:0-32743 GCA_004026765.1 Micronycteris hirsuta | reverse complement strand
CTCAGATAAGGTCAAGTTCAAGGAGTACATCATCACGCAGCCTTTACTATATGAAATGTTAAGGGGTTTTATATAAGGACTCATGAGAGAAGGCACCGAGGCCAGATCAGCTACCGGGGAACTCAGATCAGCCACAGCCAAGACGCTTGTGAGGTAAGCAAGCAAAATACAACCAGAGAAACAAATTATAACCAGAGACGTTGAAATTTAGAACAATCTGGCAGTAACCAGAGGGGAGGGGGAAGGGGATAATGGGGACAAGGGTATTCAGGAACTGCTACAAAGGACACATGGACAAAACCAAGGGGGAAGGTGGAAGCAAGAAAGGGAGGTGGGCTTGCTTGGGGTTGGGGGTGGGGGTAAATACAGACAACTGTAAGTGAACAACAATAAAATAATTTTTAAAAATGTAGAAATAGTTGGAACAATAATAAAAATGTATAGGATTAAAAATAAAAATAAATTTACAGGAGGATGTTTTGTTTTTTAAATAATAATAATAATACAGCCCTGGCTGGTGTGGCTCAGTGCATTGAGTGCTGGCCTGTGAACCAAAGGGTTGCCAGTTCAATTCCCAGTCAGGGCACATGCCTGGGTTGCAGGCCAGGTCGCCAGTTGGGAGTGTGTGAGAGGCAACCACACATTGATGTTTCTCTTCCTCTCTTTTTCATTCCATTCCCCTCTCTAAAAATAAATAAATAAAATAATTTTAAAAAATAATACAAACAAACACCATTAAACCCTGGCTGATGTGGCTCAGTTAGTTGAAGCGTCATCCTGTATCAAAAAGCTGCAGGTTAGATTCCTGGTCAGGGCACATAGCTAGGTTGTGCGTTCATTCTCCGGTTGGGGCATGTATGGGAGGCAACCAGTCGATGTTTCTCTCTCTCTAAAATCAATAAACATATTTAAAAAAAATAAAATAAACACCATTAAATCAAGTGTCATTGTAAAAACAGCAAAGCATAAAATGGGAATTAATCCATATTCTCTTATTTCTAGTGGAACTCCTGGAAGAAGGGCCTCTATCCTTATCTATCCTCCTATCCCTCTTGGGCACTGTGGGAGGATCCAGGCAAACTTGGACCAAGGTTCTTAGGTATAACCCAGGCTAAGGACTCGTTAGTAGGTATCTATTCTCATCAAGGCACCTGACAGCACCCACAACCTTTCAAATACTGGGGACCCTGTAACAACAAAAAGACCAGTTAGTCTGAAGATAGCTCTTAGAGCTCCAGGCCCATGGGTGGGATGGCTGCTTCCTTTAGTACACGTTTGCAATCATGTTTTTCCACAGGAAGGCATCTCTCTGTGGCATCAGCATGGATAATTCTTTTACTTTATAATTCACATAGGAGCAACTTCTCAGTAACACATTGTTGACTCATCCCTAAATCATAACAATATAACAATTCTAACAAGAATACACTTTAAATAAATCATCTTTTTCCCCAAAGACTGTTATATATCTTCCATCACATCACTCATTACATGAATTATAAGCCACTTCAATATGTTATTCAGGTGAATTGTAGAATACCCTTTTTTAAAAAATTTCTTAAGCATAAAAAGATAGACTCTGAGATTTTTTGAGTCACCATTCATTAATTTATTCAACTTCTATTAAACATCTGTATGTTCTAAGCCCTACATACTGTATAGACTCAAAGAATAAATAATTAAAAAATAAACAGATAAATAAACCAAAGCAGCTGTTATTGGATATGATGAAATAGTGTGAAGAGCTGAATGCCCATCATTTTCTTTAATCCTCACACTAACCCTGTATAGCAGGTAATAGTAGGGTCCTTGTTTTCCAGATGAGCAAACTGAGGTTTAGAGTGGTTAAGTTACCCACCCAGGCTGGTTAAGGACAGACTCCAGGTTTGTTCCACTCTAGAGTATGCTGTTAACATGTACACAATGATATCTCCCATGGTCTTACTCTGGGAAACTACTATACACTCTATTGGAGGGGGAAGATGTGCAAACAAGGAATTTGAATGCATCAAGAATGCACATGTGGAGCACAGCAGAGAGAGAGTAAATGTGCACTGAGGAAGTGGAATGAAGATATGCTATCGAATAGGGATTGCTGGCTGGAGAATCAAGGGCAGACTTTGAGAGCAGAGAGGAGTTGTTTTTAAACCCAAAAATGCATGAGATGGTGCACCAATGATGAGATTCGCAGCATGGAAGGTAGGCTAAGAAGTAGGCAGAGGATAGATGGTCAAGAATTCCAAATGTGTAATACACTGAACGGGTCTTTAAGCAGAGATACTAGGTGGACTTTTCCCCCCAAACAAAGCTGTTTGTAGTGTAGAGAATGGACAAAAGGGGGCAGTGAAGATGGGTGGTTAGAATGCTGACTTCTGCACTTTCTTTTTTTTGTTTTGCTTCTGAGAATAGTATTTCAGACGAAAGAATGAGATTTGTGTCTTGTAGAAGAAGCCATATATAAATAAAGCATAATGGCATTTTCCATATATTAAAGGCTTACCACACTCTAGTTGCTATGTGTGAAACTTGGAATACGTTATTTTAGTTAATTCTCAAACACAGTTTTGTAACTATGCTGCTTTTGTATTCCACTAGTAGGTGGGAGGAAATCCCCATTTCATCGACGAGGAAACTGTGCCTCTGAGAGTTTAAAATACTTGCTCAGTATAACACAACTCTAAATAGCCAAAGAACAAATGCCAATTATGTTTTTATCAAGGAAAGTTGTTAGATGATTTTTGCAACCTTCCAAATGAGATGTTTCATTGGGCTTCATTGAGATGTGTAAGTCCTGGCATGTCTGGTTTTGAGAAAGTCTAAATACTTTTGTAATCATACTTAATATTTGGTGAACATTAGTCAGGGTGGATTTCCAAAAATAGTTTTGCAATTGGAGTGTGTTCCTATTACACTGAACTCTAAGAGAAATACCAGTGACAAACACAGCACTCTTTCAGATCAGCAGAAACCCGCATAGCAAACCTAAACAGATTGTGTAGTACTATCACACAAACACATTTTTCATATTGAGCTCTGGAACTCTGCACTGACAACTTGCCATTCTCTGCAGTGGGAGTTCAGGCAGCATCCAGCCAAACTAAAATAGATTTTGTGAAATCAAATTGATTTGGGGGGGTGCATTTGCCCGCAACATAGCACTATTTCTCATATACTTGAGGCTGACCTAAGTTTGGGAAATTTGCCAATCGATTGTTCAGACTTCTTTATTTTATAACCCATAGGATACTACTGACCAACACAGGAAAACATCTGTTGTAAAGAAAGCCAAAAGCTACTAAGAATTTAATAATAGATGGTCACCTTGTTCTTTTCATAGGAACTCCAGAATTGAACATTAAAGTCAATCAACACAATTATCTTTAATTAATTATGCTCTTCTAAAGTTAATGCCTCATTTTGTCCAAATTTTTACAAGGTAAATAGAATAATTTGCCTAATGATTTCAGCATTTGCAGTAAAGCTAGAGAGTGGGGTTAGCAGATACAGCACCACTCTTTTTCACTCCTTAGCAGAGGGTTGAAGTTCAGCCAGAGGTCTTGTATAATAGGAGGTTTTAGAGGATATTTAGTGAGGTCCCTATTGGAACGTTATCTATATTGCAAACAACCGTACATCATTTGGCAATCATGGGCAAGTTTCAGCTTGGGAAAGACCTTATGTTGATTAGCTTTATGTAAAATGGAGAGGTCCCAATTTTGAGGGTGCCAACATAGTTCCATCCTGTCAAATCTCATATGTCAGGCAGGATTATCTGGTGGAGGAGTAGAGGAAGGGGAAAGGGAGAGAAGCTCTCCAGCCATCCCCAGACAACAGTAGGTTTCCACACTCCCTTCTTGGCTAAGATAGAAAAGCAGGGGGTTGGCTCCATGGTCTCCAACGTCTCTCAAAGTTTTGACATGCTCTGCTCCTAAACTGTGTCACTTGCTCTCTCAGTGTGAAGAGGGGGCGTGAGCTGTTCTACCTGAATGGTCAGGGAGGGTTTCTCAGGATAGTCACCTGCTGCTGCCGTCACAAGGATGGAGCTGAATTCTCGTGCTTCCTTAGGTTTGGACGCAGCTAGCACAACTGCTGTACAGCTGTTGGGAGCTCATGACATTTGTATACATGACTTGCCCACCCAAGCTAGGCTGCGGCTCTCCATTTTCAGCAGTTTAGTTTTTATAACAAATCTTCTCTGGTCTGCTAATTCGGTGGTTTTCAATCTTTTGGGGACACAACCCATAGTACAAAATCAAAAATACCTTTAATACACAGCTACACAGAAATGCACAATTTATACAAAATTTTCACGAAAGAACCCTTAACATTATTCCATTTGATATTTTCATTTTTTATTTTATTTTTTATTTGAATAAAGCACTGGTTGGGACCCATCCATCAATATAACTCATATAGAACATGACAAGCATTGTTCAGACTATTTTAACTGGATGAGGCACTTTTTTTTCATTATCTCTTCTCAAAGAGATTGTAAATCGTCTGATGGCAAGGACACTCACTGCACAAGAGTGTCCTTGTATTAAATATGGCAAATGAATCCACATTCACAGTGAAAACTAGAGGCATTTTCTTGCTATCAATATCACTGCAGTACTAGAAAAAGCAAGCCTGTACCGCCAGGAGAATCCTTGCCTGTCATCCAGGTCTTGAAATCACACCTGAAGCTCACAGAGTGAGAGAGCTTTCCCCAGGTTTCTTTCTGAGAAATAAGCAGTGATGAAGTCCCTCACCAGTCTCAGCGTTCTCATTCATTTCTGCTCGGCTCTGTTTGCTGAACTTGAGTTTGGGGCAGCAGAACTGTCCCAGGGCGACGCATGTATCAGCATATAAATCTTCTATTTTAAAAATTTAAAACATACTTTGTTAATTGAATTGTATCATGTCTTATTTTCATTCTTTTCACAACTAAATATATGCTTTTAAAGAAAACCTAAAAACTCACTTAATTTTAATAATGATCATGGTGGTTGCTGTGCAACTCTTGATAGAAAAAATTCAGTAATTTCAAAGCGATCTCAGAAAAACTTCCCAATATTTTAACACTCTTAACTGGGAGTTAAGAGTGTTTTGTGGATGGATGGCTTGGGGATAAGAATGCTTAAATTCTTTGCACAATGTTAAACCAGGTATAGGAGAAAAAAATGCAATAATTCAGGTTTCAAGTAAAATTCTTTATGTAAACAAGTCTATTCTATTAAGGCTCTTGATATGAATTTGAACAGAATATATTTTAATTTAAGCTCTGTAATTTTTCTGGAATAAGAAATATTTGTATAAATCAATACTTGAGCACCGATATGGTTATATTATGGATTGAATAAATTCTTAGAAGCAGACTGTCAGAAGAAAGGAAGTAACATTTTTATCTGATACAGGTTACTAGCTTATCCAGAAATCAGCCAGGTAAACTTGAACGCCCGTGTCCCTGAATCTCCACTAGAACTGACCATCTGTCGCCACCACCACCGGCATCATCATCATCTAAAGAAAAGCATCTTGCTGTTATTTGACCAAGCAATATAAATACCTCTGCCTAAATTTTCTCTATGACTTCTTTCCTACTTTCTCTTATAACACAGATCACATTTTACAATTGTTTTGTTTATCTTCCCATTTACTGGTTCTATGTCTTCTTTTCTAGAAATAAGCTCTCTGAAGCAACACAATGTCTTTTGTTCATTGTTTTATCCCCAGCACCCAGTGAAGTGTCTGGTATATGAAAGAAATTCAGTAAATTTTGGGTAACAATAACTGCGTTCAAACAAACAATTATTATTCAAGTTTAAACTATTATTTCAATAGTCATTGAAATATCCTTGGAAAAAAGTATATAATGTCATAGAACATTTGGGTTAGAAGTTGGTTAAATTGGTAGGTTACCTGGCAGCATATATGCTATAAACTCATTTTTGTGAAAAGTAAAAATATTGTGTGTCTGTGAAATATAGTTGTATAAATCTTATCATCTTCACACTTATATTTCCCAGCTCTGTTCAATCTGTATTAAGGATTTGAGTACTACTTGACATTAGTGGTGTATTTGTAACCAGCAGCTTCCATCTGTAGTGCGGTGTCAGGCTGACGCCCATGTCTTCCTCGCACTGGCAGGCAGGAGTTGGAGGGAGTTCATTCCGGGTGTTTTATGGGAATTTCAGAGGTGGCCTTTTAGGAAGCAGAGAAGTCAGGAAGTGGCTCCAAGTAAATCTTTTCTTCTAGCTAGGGAAAGGATCACCAAACATTTTCTGTAAAACATCAGTTAGTAAATATTTTAGGCTTTGTGGGATTTGTGGTCTTGGTTGCAAGTATTCCATTCTGCCTTAGTGTGAAAACAGTCAGAAACAAAATGCGATGGGATGGACATGGCTGTGTTCTAATAACGTTGTGTTCACAAAAATAAGTGGATTTTTCCCAAAGGCCATGGTTTGCTGACACTCTGATCTAGTGTAACATCTCATCCTTTGTTTTATCTTTTCTGTTTGGAGGAAACAAACCATCTGGCTGCACTATTTGCAGGCAGTGTGCTCCCCTAAGCATGTTACTTAACCTCTGTAAGCTTCAGTTTCCATGCCTATAAAACAAGGATAAAACTAGTACCTACCTCAGAGAAGCTTTGTCACGATTACATAAACTAATCCAAGTAAAGCACCCAGTCCAGGCCTGCCATGTTATCCTTGCTCTGTTTGCCTGCGTGTTCATTTTCCATCCTGCTCTTCCCTGGGCTTGTGAGACTGGCCCCTGCAGATGGCCTCACCCAGCCCACTTGCTGCAGGCCCCCAGAGCACCCCCAGTGGGAGGCATTGGCCAGAGACTGCAGGGCCAGAGGAAGGAGCAGGCTTGAGATGTGTCTTCCCCTCTCCCTCGTTATTTAAGCACCGCTTTTCCGTCCGCAGCTGGGTCTCTCCCCAGCCAAGGCTCTCAACAGGGAGCCCCTGCCCCAAGGCTCCAGCAACACTATTTCCTTCGCTCCTACACTCAGACTTCCCACTCTTGCTAGTCTCCGGATGCCTTCAGAGGCTTCGCTTATCCCCCACACCTCAATAAAAAAGTGTCTTCGCCCTGGCTGGTGTAGCTCAGTGGATTGAGCGCGGGCTGGGAACCAAAGGGTCCCGGTTCGATTCCCCATCAGGGCACATGCCTGGGTTGCAGGCCAGGTCCCTCCCCATGAGGGCCATGTGAGAGGCAACCATACATTGCTGTTTCTCTCCCTCACTTTCTCCCTCCCTTCCCCTCTCTCTAAAAATAAATAAATAAAATCTTTTTTAAAAAAAGTGTCTTCATTTAAACCTTCCATATGAATTCGGTTCTCAGATGGCTCCCTGACTAAAACACTGCCTTTGAGGATAAGAATGACCATGATGATTACTCTGTCACTTTTATATTTATCAACTACTTCAAAACTTTGTTCAGGTCTAGGCCTCTGAATTTCTGTTTTCCAATGTACTATTATTGTCCTACTCCTGTGTATTTCCAATATAAACTCTGTCAGCAAATATGTGACAATGGCATTTGGTAACTGAGGCTGAGAGAACCCTTGAGACATGGACTGATTTATTTTATTGTCTCAAGGCGTGAACATGTTTCAAGGACAAACAGGAATCTGCAGTGCTGTGCCCTTCATCCTCTCCATGTAGGAAGAATTACAATACGGTAATATAAACCCAAAGATAAACTTTCCAACAGTGTAAAAGTTATTCAGCACATAGAGCAATGTGTCCATTCTTGTGTCGCTCTTCTTCCAAGTGCTGGACAGAAACAGAGTGATAGACAAGGATAAGGCTTTTCACAAGGTCAAATAACTTAAGGCTTTCTAAAACCAGAAGTCTCCACCAGGTCTTCTGGGAGTAGTCACAGGTCAATGGCAGACAGACATGGCAGCCTCGTTATGCACTGGGCCCTGCATTGCCCAGTTTCCCCCTGCCTGCCACCTTCCTGACACTCAAATCCAGCCAATCACCATCCTGGTTCCTTAGGGGCTATTCATGTTTAACTTCTCTTGATTTTGAATTGGATGTATTAGAATGGTGTTATTTCCATTTTTTCAAAATAAATCTAAGAGAAACTGTACTTTCAATACTGTCCATTTAAATAACAAAGTACACGACTGAGCTGAATTTGGGTTTCACTTCAAATAATACTGTTGAATATGTCTGCAACCTGGCCAACAGGTCTCAAGAAAACCATTGTACTTTATCACTTATGCAATGAAACTTGGATTATTTTTTTCATATATATGTAAGTTTGTATATATTTTGCCAGCTATGTTTTCTTGGAAAGGATTGTCATTTATTCTGAGATACTTTCTACTTTGGGAGGACAGTAAAATAGTATTTTTTAATGAAATTACAATAATGAGGATAATAACAAAATGTCCCAGGCACTGTGCTAAGTGCTTTGTCTGCCTGTAGTGGGAAATTTATGTTATTCTTATGAGCAGTCTGTGAGGTAAGTACAGCTGTCACCCCATTGTAAAGAGACTAAGGCTGAGGCACGGAATGGTGAAACCTCTTCCTCCAGGTCCCACAACTGTCAAATGGCAGAGTCCGGATATCAGCTGGATAACTTGACTCTCAAAGTCAAAGCTTTATTGTTTTCTGATAGTACATGGCAGTTGTTTTTTGTTAATGCTCTTAGTTGAAATAACTTGCTTTGAAATAAAAAATCCGGGAATCACTAGGTTCTCCTCTTTGTTCACATGTCTGATACTGTGTTGTACTTAGGTCTGATGGAAGCGGATTGTGTGGGTGGGTTTGAGAAGCCCCTCCTGGACCACTGCATTTCCTGAGGGGTTGCTCAGCACAGTGAAAGACTGAAAAGTCAAGAGGAATTCCAATATGGCCACGGAGGCTTCCACTAAGTCATTAACCACAGGAACAAAAAGGCCAAGGAGAGGTTTCGTGGCTCTAACGACGCCATGGTAGGGTGTCATTACCTTGGTGCTGTTGACACCCTCACACAGAGAACACTACCCTCACCATAAGCAAGCACCCTTCCTGAAGTACCACATGCTGAGAAAATATGGCCACAGTCCAGGAAGCTGTTTCCAGAAACCACACCCAGCTAAGAGCCCTTGCCCCAGCTGGAAAGTCTGGTTATTATTTGGATCAGCTCATAAGGTCCCTGTGGGACTCCTCTGCTCTCCCCGATGGTAGCAACAGAGCACAGACTCTGGGAAGCTGGGTATCTCATGTGGCTAAGACTGTGGCCTAATACGGGGGCAATATATTCCTGCCAGGCATGATGGTATGAGTATGAAAGGGAAAGTACTCCAGAAGTTTACAGAGTAAAGCTCTTCTAGGTAAAGCTTTTCCTAAATATCGGCCTGCAGAGAAACTTGGAAGCCACCTATTCCATCCTGCCCATACAGAGAAGCACATTTATGCTAAATACAAATGAGTGAACTAAAACCCAGCTGCGTGGATTGATTCATTTGAAACACTAAAACTAGGGTGTTGGAGGCGAGCTCTGCAGATACCCCGGACCACGAGAAAGATGAGCAAGTGGTTCCTGGAGCCAATGAAGCCTGAAGCACTGCTGAAGGCAAAGTGGCAAAACTGAAGCTGTCCTACTTCAGGCATATCATGAGAAGTCAGGGTTCTTTGGAAAAGTCGATAATGCTGGGAAGATAGAAGGAAGCAGGAAAAGAGGAAGGCCAAATAAGAGATGAAGTGACTTCATAAAAGAAGCCATAGGCATGAGTCTATAGGATCTGAGCAGGCCTGTTGAGGACAGGACATGGTGGACATCACTCATTCACAGAGCTGCCAGGAGTCAGAGCCAACTCACCAAGAAGTTGCATAGAACATGAATCATCAAACTAAACTGTTTATATATACTTAGAAAAATTTTGCTGTTTAGTCATCATCCACTTGGGTCACAAAAGGGCAAATAAATATGTGAGTAAATGCCTCTGTGCATACATGTGAAGACAGTTCTTTGGTTTTCACCTCTGTGCTCTCACCTGGGGATGGGTGTCTTTTTATTCCAGTTGAGCCATTCTGTTTCTATTGCCACACCAATAATGCACTGCTCAAAACTGTTCTTGAGTGTGCTTTTTTTTTATTCCACACCATAAGGCATTGCTTGAAGTTGTTCTTTAATGTGTCTTTATTATTAATAATATCTACTATTTAACCAAGCTCCTACTATATGCCAGCCACCATTCCAAGGATTTACACACATCACAGTTATTTATTACAATTCCATGAGGCAGGAACTATATTCCCAACTTTATAGATAAAGAAATAAAATTGAGAAGTGATAATTTCCCCAATGTCAAGGAGTCTTAAACTGAATAGTTCTTTCTGCCTCCAAGGTCTATTTCCTTTCCACAATACCAAGGCTCTCTCTTTTCAAGAAAGTATACTTTATCCTCTGTATACTTGCACTTCTATTAGCCATCCAGAAGCTAGGGAAGTATCCTGCCACTTCCCTGCCCCACACGTCCTGTTCAGGCGGAACCACAGGACCAAGCTTAGACTCTTGCTGTTCAGATGATATTGGCAAAGACTTCAGACCCAAGGTTTTATAAATCTTGTTCTGCCAGTTAGTGATAAGTAGATGTTGGCAAAATATATTATTAAATTAAAATAATCAAGTTTTCTCTTTTCATAGCTATAGAAAAAGTTAGTTGCTAGAACTTTAGTTTGAGAATAACTATGTCACATGGAAAGCATCATGATTTTAATGCTTTAGTTTTCTATCAGTGACCTATTGGGCAGTCTGCCCTTATGGTAGCCAAGTTGGGCTTCTTGATCTGCAAAGCTAAAGGGAATTTGGATATGAGGAGAGTTCACTGGGTCTGGTTGATCTTGATCTTCTTCCACAGCACAAATTGCTTTTCCTGAAATAGCCCAGGCCTGTAATCATAGAGCAGATAATCAAGATAATAGGCTTGAGAATTTTTCATCATGCTTAAATGGAAGATTTTACTTTGAGTTTGGAAATATAACCTAAAAGCAGATTTCATGATGCATTTTTGGAATTTATTTCAAAAATATTTATTGAGCATGTCCTAAGTGTCAGACCTGTTCTGGGTGCTGGAGATAAAACAGTAAACAAAGCTGATAAAAGTTTTTGTGCTGCCCTGGCTTGTGTGGCTCAGTGGATTGAGTGCCAGACCCTCCAGGGGTCTCTGGTTTAACTCCCAGTCAGGGTACATGCCTGGGTTGCAGGCCATGTATCCAGTGGGGGGTATGTGAGTTCTAGGCAACCACATATTGATGCTTCTCTCCCTCTCTTTCTCTCTCCCTACCCCTCTCTAAAAATAAATAAATAAATAAATAAATATCTTAAAAAAATATATGTTCTTGTGCTCATGGAGCTCATGTCCTGCTTCAGGAAGTAGAAAATAAATGAGTAAAAACATATAGTATCTCAGATGATTGTAAATACTACAGAGAAAAGAAAAACAGAAAAAGTTGGTGAGGCATGAAAGAGTGCAAAGAGTACTGCATTTTTTAGTAGTGCAATGAAAGAAGTCCTTACTTAGAGTGATATGTGAGCTGAGATGTGCAAAAGCTGAAGGAGTGAGCCATGTGGCCACGGGGGGCACGGGAGTTCCAGACTGAGGGAACATGACAGAGTACACCTGCATGCTGGAGAGCTGGCAGGGTGGCCAGCTTGGATAAAGTGATCCATAAGAGCACAATATATCAGGTGAGAAAGGCATTGGGTGTCTATGGCTTCGTGAGCCATGGTAACAAATTTTGGCTTTTGCTCTGTGTTGAAGAAGCCACTGGAAGGTTTTTAAAAAACAAACATATAGTTGACCCTTGAACAACATGGAGGCTGGGGTGCTGAATGCTTGAAATCCATGTATAACTTTTGACTCCCCTAAAACTTAACTACTATTTATATATTAACATGATTCTCTGACTGCTTTGTTGAGAATACATATTATTTAGAATAGTTAGTAATATCAGTGTACTAGTTTTCTATGCTGTGTAACAAATTATCGAAAAGTTAATGGCTTAAAATAATACAGATTTATGATTTCACAGTTTCTGCGAATCAGGAGTGTGGGAAGAGGTCACGCAGGGCTGAGTTCTCATCTGAAGACTTGACTGGGGAGTGTCCACTGTCGATCTCCCTGAGGTTGTGGACAGAATTCATTTCTTGGCAGATGTAGGATTCATGTAGCTGTCGTATTCAAAGCCAGCCACAGAGAGAGAGAGAGAGAGAGGAAAGGTGTGTGAAAAGAAGAGAAAGAAAGAGAAGACTAGAGCAAGTCTGTTAACATACAGGGTCTAATATAATATGATCACAGATGTGACTTCCCATTACCTTGCCAAATACCTTAGATGGGAGCAAGACACAGGCCCCACCTGAACTCAACGGGAGAAGACTGCACAAAGACGTGAAAACCAAGAGATGCGGAGCATAAAAGCCACCTTAAAATCTGTGAGCCACAATTAAGAAAAATCAATTAGGAAGCTCTTACAATAATCAAGGCAAGAAATATAAGAATTAGAGTGGAATAATTAAAGACTCCATTATATAATCATTATTGATTCCTTTGGTGCTGATCATAGCTTGGACTGGACATGGCTAATTGGGATATGCTAAACCAGAGAACTTCATGACCTGCTTTGGGCATCCTTTGGCCTCACTCACTCTTACTGGCCTTCCCTGGTTTCTTACCATCAGGGTTCTGATAGCCTTGCCTGAATGGTAGTATCGTCAAAGTTCTCCAGTCCATCCTGTCTGAGCCAGAACCTGCATTGCTCTACCACCCTTCCCTCACAGCACCACCACAGGTGCGGCCCAGTGCTGTGCATTCATGGAGCAGAGGCTGGGGCCTAGTGTGGGGCTCTGAGTCTGACAGTAGGCCTTCTTTCCTCATGATATCCTTCTCTGTTTGGCCTTGAGTCAGAGCTCACCCGTCTTCAGAATTTCCTCCTTCCGATGACTCCCTGGCCCAAATGCCAGGTCAGAATCATGGTCTCAATGCCTTACTTTTATAACTGGCATCTTCCATGACTTCCTCTGGCAAGTTCATTTCTGATTATCTGTGCCACATTCCAAGGCTCCTCAAAAGAAAAAAGAAAAAAAGTGTCATACAACTACCCCTGCTTAGGATCTGATGTCCTGCCCTAATTCCATTTGGTGTTGCCGCCTGGACCACAGAGGGCTTAAAGCTTCATGTTTTCTCCAATGTTTAGCACTGTGGCCTCTTAGCATTGTGGCCTCTCAGTCCAGCTCCTCCAGCCAATTTAGACCCTTCTCACAAGCGTTTGTCCACTATGAGTAAAACTGATTCATTGCTGATAAACAGCGAGATCTCACACAACCAAAATTGCCTCGTAATACCAGAGTCCACAGTCAAGGTTTACTGAGATACTTTTGCAGAGTTGACAAATGAAATGAAGAGTTGTTTCTTGTTTTCCCTCATGTGTGTGCTCTGAATCCACCTTGATATAAAAGCACGTCGTTCTTCCACATTTTGGCCTCAATTGTAAATCGGAGGGTGCTTAGTTGATTACGTCACTCAACAGCTCAACACAAAAGCTTTGGGTCCAGTGTTGCTGGTGGAGGTGTGAAGTAACTGGAATATCTCTGTCCCTCCCTCAGTCAGGGTCAGAACTGTTATGAAGCCATCTGGCTTTTTTTCCCCATAGCCTCGTGCCTTTCCACATAAAACAAGTGCTGATTTCAGTGTCTCTGGAGTTTTGCGGCATTTCTGCAGTGCTCTCTTTATTGATCTGCATGACTCTATTCATTTAGCACTTCTCCTGATCAAGAAATTTCAGGTAGTCTGCCAGCAAATTTGTCAGGTCTGCTTGACCCCTTCCCTCTCCTATCTTTCCTTCCAAACTCTTCACACCTTTAAAATTTCTTGGAAATATTTTTTTTATTCACCTTGTCTGCAGATCTAATTGCTTCATGCCTACACACTCAACCTAGAATCTCTACATAGAGACTGCTCTGTGTCATTAAAGCTTTCTATAGCCTGTAGCCTGTTATCTTCTGTAGTCAAGAAAATCTCTCTGACCCAACCCCTCTTTATTCCCCAGCTCTCTGTTATCCCCTATCACCAATCATATGATTATTAATATTTCCTATAAACATACAAGATTCAATAGGAAGACTGTGCCAAAACCACTATGAAGTCTGTATCCTGAAGATTGCCCATTGTGATGTCATGTTTGTTGTTATCAGCACATTAGGATCATAACCCCGTGTCGGTGTCACAGAACAGCGGAGTCCAAGAGGGCAGCATTCCTTCCAGGTTTTTTTAGAGGGGGCCATTTCAGTCGCTTAGCTCATGTGAGTCGGAATTCAGATCCTTCAACAAATGGTGTGTACTAAGCAGGCCTGCTTCTTCACTCACGGCAGCTCTCCCTTAAGTCAACCAGAGCCTCCAATTTCTATGAGTCATCCTCCTTAGGTTATTCAGGTTTAGATGGGGTTTTGATAGAAGACAGTTAAGTTATTATAGCTAGTACACTTAGCTTTTCATTTGGAAGTCTATCACCCCAGAGTTTTCTAGTTCTTGCCATAAAGACTTCATAGTGAAGCATATAGAAAGACGTCCTGTTGGATGTATCATCAGGCATTCAAATAGTACTGGGTAATAAAAGGAAAATGTTTTCATTAGTTCTTCAAGTAGCTTGAAGGCAAGAGAAAAATAAAGCATATGGGCTTTCTAGTCAGTTAGACTGACGTTTGAATCACAGCTTACTGTGGGAAAGTTTCTTATTTTGTTTGAATCTCAGTTTCCATTTCTGTAAAAGGGGGATGATAATTCACCACATATGGTTATTTATAAAATTAAATATGGAAACAGACTCTGCAGAGTCCAGGCACCTTGTGAACACATCCTGCGTGTGAAGTGGGCAATACTTCAACACTCAGAGCCCATGTGTTATGCTGCTCTCCGAGCACCTCACAGTTGAGAACAGAGAGTGTATTTGTCTCAGAGGCCTTGCCCCTGCTGACAATATATATTCAAAATTTGTCCTGCTGCCCTGCTTCACCCAGTCTTGGCTAAAGGAATTGCAATAAAGCAATAATACTTTAGATCAGTTGCAAGCATGCTCATAAAATATAGAAACATTCAGGAACCAGAAGATTCTTAAATCTGCTCGGCACTAACATGGAGGCACCAAAGAGATTTAAAAATCACGTGTGCAGAATATCTTAGAAGCCAGCAGTATGGTCAAACCTGACTTACTATTCATCTTCTTTGAGTGGGAAGAAACTTACATGTGAGGTCAGGGAGGGCAAGAAAGGTCAGAGCTGGATACCTCAGGTTTTCAGGACATACCAGCCTTCCTAGTTTCTCCCTCGGTATCTTCATTGGTTGGGAGGCTGAGTCTGTGGGTGTCAGGAAGTAGTGTGTATGTGTGTGTATTGGGCTGGTGGTATATTTCACTTCATAAAGAGTAAAATTTGAGAGCAAATTAATCTTTCATTGCTTTGTATCCTATTCACTGCTTTAGCACTCCGTATTTTATGTGCTATTGTGCTTTGTCATGTTACCTTGGAATTACAAGCTAGAGAACATGATCTGTGCCCTATGTACATTATCTTTAGGTCACCAATATTGTACAACTTTGTGAGTAATTTGGGAAGTCGCTGTTATCTGTTGTTAATTTTTTTGGAACCAAGAAGTCACGAGCAATCTAAAAAAAAAAAGGCAGAACTCTACCTAGGTCTCACTTTGAAATACAAGTATTTTTTAACAGGTTATTTAAGGGCTGCTATCAACTGGGTGGTCTTTTTATTGTATTTTCTTTTCCACAGTTAATTGACTATAAATTTACATTTAAAAATCTTGCTATATATCTAGCCTTAGCATATGTGAAAGAAAAAAAAAAACCTACCAACCTACTATCTGACATTATGTCATCATTAAGATTCATTAGTCATCAAACTTTACCCATACCTAAATTTATATATTCTTTTGTCACTTCTAAACAGTTGAATATGAAAGTACAAGATTAGAATTTGCTATTTAAAAAGGAGCTTTAAATTTATCTCTGTTTTACTGTTAAGCATCTAAATGATATGTGAAATTTTTGATGACTATGAGTTATAAGACAAATTACATGAAATTTGTCAAAGCTTCAGAAATTAAATTATTTAAAATTTTGAGCAGGTCTAACTGCTGATGTATATTGTTTTAGTCAATAAGAAAAGTGTTACTGTTTCTATGTTAAAGAATGTTGTCGTTAGTATTGATAGTTTTATTTACTTATTAAGTTAAAGATGACACCTATTTTTGGCTGCAGTGAATGTGGATCCGAATGACAACCACGAATAGGCAGGTTTTCAGCCTGTGCCCCCTGAGTCGTTTTTCTTCTTATGATAATCCTAAAAATCTAATGCAAGCTTGATTTCCAGGTGTTAGAAGGTCATAACTGAGGGAAGAACAAATTCACTGGGTGAAGGAACATTACTAGGAATCACAAACCTGGAACCCATGGCTTGGGGAGAGGCAGATCAGATCTTAAAACAACTAACTGAATACTTGTAAAAGGATTTTAGGAATAAAAACTCAGAAAAGGTGTGTGGCCCTTCTAAGTTTAGCCTAAAAATTTTATAGTTAAAGGACTAAGAGTGAGAGAATAACAGAAAGAAGCCTAAGAACTTGATACCAAATTCACCTCTAGGATCACACCAGGGCTAATGCCATAGACTTCTTCTTTAAATCCTCCTGGAGAACAAGTCACAAAAACTCCTTCAGTTGTTCCCTGTAACATTGAGCAAGCTGTTACTGTCAGAAAGTTCTTCTTTATATGTTACTAATTTCTTATGGTGCATGTGAAAACCAATTTCTCTTGCATGGTTTTCATTGGAAATAAAATCAGCTAGATTCCAAACTTCATAGGACTAGGAGAAAGTAATGAAGAGAAAACAAAGTTTAAATGCTGTTGAGAGTACATTTCCACAGGCAGTTAACTTAGGCAAAGCATTCTTGGTAGTGTCCTTGATAATGAATTACACCAAAGACAATAAATTTAGATCACAGGATTTAATTCTATATCTCAGGACATGGCTGGGTGTCTGACAATCACTTTGTGTACTGGTGTATAAACCAGCAACTTCAAAGGCTGTGCAGTAAGTGATACCTTCACGGAATCCATTTATTTGATCAATGTGAACTTTTCTGTGTTTAATATCAGTAACACAATGAGAACGCCTAATTGGAAATGTGCAATTACTCTCATGCTCGACCCCTAGTATAAAAGAAATACAAAGTAGACATGTGTTAACAGGGTGGGCTTGGGGTTCATAAAAGTACTGAACTTTCATTAACTGTGAAAGATATCATAAATCAAGGAAAAAAAACAGAAAATACTTATGTGTGGCATTGGGGTCCTGTGTTCTGGAATGGCCTTGTCTACATGCCAACATTGTATACGGATAAATGCTTCACGTCTGCTACTACCTCACTGGCACATTCAGAAAAGGAACAGCCCTGTCTGTAAAGTGTTTGAGTTCCCTCAGAAAACACCACATAAATATATGGTAATGTATTATTATCATTATATAGAGCAGAGGCCAAAAACCTCTTGCCAAAGTGATCCTCTGAAATTTTAAACCTATTTCATGCGTTAAAAAAGAAATGTGTAGCATATGCTTTCACTTACGTTATGATTAGCTCATCAAATTTGTGTTCTGTGGGGACAGAAAGCCAAAAAGCCTGTGTCTTTCAAGACCCTTCCTTAGCCCCTGTGCCCGCCTCCTTTTCCAACATTGTTTTTAGAAGATCTGGTCTCACAGATCCTCAGAAGTAAAAGTAAATTCAAGCTCAATAATAATAACTTGTGTTTGTATTGATCTTTGCAGTTTACAAAGTGTTTTCACATCATCTCTTTTGATTCTCACAACTACTCTATGGGATTAGAGCACGGCAGGGAATAATATTCCCATTTTATTATTGCGAAAACTGAGACTGAGAAAAAAAGGGCTGCATGGCAGAGCTGTGCCTTGAACCCAAGTGACGTGGCTCGATTCAGGAGCACTTTTCCCATTCTGCCCAGGCTGCTTGTGGTAGACCCTAATAACCCTCACCGAAGTATGATCTCTTCTAGAGTGTTGACATGTAAATACATTGAAATACCACTCCTGTGCTATATGCAAAAGGCATTTTGTAGTTATATTTAAGGTCCCAAATCAGTTGACCTGAAGATAAGGGTAAGCCTGACCTAATCATGTAAGCCCTTAAAATATGGGTCTCGAGGTCAAAGATGAAGGAAATCAGAGAGAGTTGAAGCATAAAAAGGATTTGACAGGAGAGAAATTTTCTGCTGTTGGCTTTGCAGATGGAGAAGCGTTCATGGCGAGGAATCCTAGCAGCTTCTAGGAACTGAGAGCAGACCCTGCTGACAGCCAGCAAGAAAATGGGAACCTCAGTCTTACAACAGCAAGTAATCGAATTCAACCAATAGCTTAAATGAGCTTGAAAGCAAATTCTTCCCCAGAGTCTCTAGAAGAGAACTCAGGCTGGCCAACATTATTTTAGCCTTGTGATACTGTGAACAGAGAATGCAGTCACATCATGCTGAACTTCTGAATTACAGAACTGTGACATAATAAATGGGTGTTATTTTAAGCTGCCAAATTTGTGGTGATTTGTTAGCAGTAATAGAAAACTATTAATAAACTACTATTCATAAATATTTGTTGAATGTTTATTACATGCAAGATAGTAATATTTTATTTCTGATCACTTTAGTTTGTGCGCATGTCCAAGAGGTAACTTAAAAAGCAAAACCAACAAAGCCGCCAGACTTGCTGTGGTAATATCACTATTTCTCCTTACTTGTGGGAATATAGTGAATTTTCATCCCTGTTGTCTTATTTTGTCAGTAAATATACAATAACTCTTTATAATTTTTATTATTTTTATTATTTTATAAAGGATAGAATTTTTTGAACTTATGATGGTATGAATAATTAATAGCAAAAAAAAGTTTACTGTTAAGTAAATGAAGGGCTCATTTATTATTTTAGGTCTTGTCTGCAGCTCTTTGTCTCATCTTTTGGATGGTGACCTTCAGAGGCTTCATGGTGGCCAGAGGCCTCATGTTGGACCTATTGTTACCATTAATATCAACTTTCTGCCCGGCTGGTGTAGCTCAGTGGATTGAGCGCGGGCTGGGAACCAGAGGGTCCCGGTTCGATTCCCAGTCGGGGCACATGCCTGGGTTGCAGGCCAGGTCCCCAGTGAGGGCCATGTGAGAGGCAACCATACATTGTTCTTTCTCCCTCCCTTCTCTCTCTGAAAATAAATAAATAAAAACCTTAAAAAAATATATCTACTTTCTATTTTTTTCCTATGGCATTGTTGTAGGTATGAAATCTGCTCACTATAACTTTTCTAAGCTTCAAGAGTGAATCATCGTTTTACCAGTGTTAGGTTTATTATTCAGTTACTATAAGAAGTGAAAATTCTCAGTAATAATTTACTTTTAGTGGCCACTTCACAAAAAAAAAGGTTGCTTTAGTAAAATGTCCACCAGTGAATCAAACTATTTGAAAGGATAACCACATTTTAACCACGCACATTATGTTTTCTTGCAAGGCACAGGAAGGTTTTTCATGCCAGCACTTGCCTTGTCCTGGGGCTGGAAGTCCAAGAGCAGGGTGCCAGCATGGTCCTGTTCTGGCGAGAGCCCTATTCCAGGTTCCAGACTGCTCGCTTCTTACTGAGTCCTCAAGTGGCAGAAGGGCATAATCTCTGTCATCCTGAAGATAAGCATGACTATGTCGTTTTTTGACCAATGGAATGGAGGGGAAGTGACCTGTCTCTTGTAGGACAATGGCTTCTGTTTTCAGTTCTCTTTTCCTGTTGCAACAAACTCTAAAGCTCTAGATGAGAAGGCAGAGAGAGCTCCATGATGGGGAGCACCTGAGAGCCTGGGTCTGGGGAACAGGACCTCTCAACAGTCTGCTTGGGCATGTAGTGTGAGCGAGATGTAAACCTTTGTTATTTTCAGCTTCTGGGTTGCTGGTTTCCACAGCATGACCTAGCCTATGCTGATGGACACAACTGCCTTGAATATACTAAAGCAGCACATAATACTGAGCTTAATAAACACCGACTGCCATCCTGCTACCATGGCAATGAAAGCCAGGTTATCTGTTCCCAGAATGATTTGCTGAATAATTTTGGGTAAGACAACAATAGAACTTTATTTATGAGCATCTTTCTTCCAAGTAGGTGAGGAGTGGGGAAAAGGATGGAAGAAGTGGTATGAGACTAAGATGATAAAGAAAATAAGAAAGAGCATGTGGTTTTCTGAATGAGTAACAATTAAAGAGTAGCGACAACTGGCCCCTGTGAGGTCCTCAAATATTAGTAAAGACAGGCCCACTTCCACAAGAGGCTGATATCCAAAATCAGTCATTTGTTCAAAATCAGGTCTTCAAAATCAGGTTGAAATGAAGAAATAGTGTACCATAAATATTTTAAGGTGGTTCTGTTCTCTAGGTTTGCTAGAGCACACTATCTTAATTTGGGAGAAGGAAACCAAGGCTGTAAGCAAACTTTATATGGGTTTTCACATGCTTGTCTGTTTTATTTCTGTAGATGACCTAGAGAGAGGTCTATCTAGCAGCTCAGTTAAAAAGCATTTTCTATAGTTATACTAGAACATAGTCACCAACAAATGTAACAGCAAGTCTTATCGTTTTGTTTTAAACTATCCTTATAATCATTCGTCAGCTATCTTTTTTTAAAACAGCAACATTAGATAAAATATTTACTTTCTGTTAAGACAGTCATTAAGGTTTAGAATTTTAAGTGAGCCAAATTTAAAAAGTTGGTCTCTTTAACCATACACAAAAAAATCTTATTTTGAAAATAAACTTTTGGGGAGTAAATTCCACTTAACTGCTAACAAGTACAGGTCAAAGTGAGCATCTGTCAAAAACATTATTTTAAGAGGCTTTGATAGAAAGCAGGAAAACTCTACATAATGTTTAAGCTCTTGGTTTCTAGGCTCATTTCGTCATCACTATTTTTCCGTTTTTTACTAATCAGATTAATCAGCTCTGTAAGGATTTTTTTCCACCCATTTGCGGAGTTTTTCAAGTAGATTTTCTTAAAGTAAATTAAAGTTAAAGGATTTTTTTTGAAAACTTCAGGAAAGTTCTAAAAATCAAAGACAAAATAGACCTGTTTTGAAAGTTTACTCTTGTTAAAGTAGAAAAATAGAAGATAATTTCAAAAGTATGGTTTGGCTTTCCTCTTTTCTTTGCAAATCATTTTTTGTGTTTCAACATAAGTCTGAAAGAATTAAAAGCCAACTATTTTCCAAGATCTTTCTCTCCCTCTCTCTCTCGGTATATATTTATAATGAAGTCAGCATCTTGAATAAAAGGTATGAGCTCCATGCTACATTAAATAGGTATACATTATGAATTCTGAAGACCTCCCTGCCCCACCAATCTATAACTGCAGTGTACATTTGGAGTGAGGAACAAGCCTTACCAAAACCAGTGCCTTGGCCTGGGTCAGGAAAAGGGTACATTGGAAGGGTGAAAGGAAAACTAGACTGCATAAAACTAGTACCTGACACTTCATGGACTTTTCCATTCTTTTCCCACTGTCATATTCAAGTTCTTCATCAGCATATTAATTTCAAACTAATAAATGGTTTTCTTTAAATGAACAAATTTTCTCTTCAGAAAATATGTGCAACAACTAATTCCAAACTGGCCATGAAACAAGAGTGCCAATGAAGGCATAAAAGGACCAAGTTTTTATGTGTGAGTTTTTTCCTTTCCTCCATAAAAGAAACATACATTTAGTATTTCTTTATTTAAAGACATGCCCGCCCACAAACATCTGAGAAACATCTGTAGACAAAATGCCAAAATGCATAGTCGAATTTTGACTCACACCTCACCACCCACCAAGACCCCTGTCAACTCAACAATAAACACCTTTCTAGCATCTGCCCCAGAGAAAGAAACGCCACATTACCCAAAGGTCAGAGCAAACAGATGTCACTTATTGCAGACCCTAATCATATCCATATCCAACCTTAGGAGGCCTGCAGTGAAAGCTGACTTCTGGAATAAGGGTTCCTTCATTTAGGGACACTCATCTCTATATTCTCCTTGCCTCGCACTGGAGCAAGGAAACCTTAAGATCAATTGTCTCGAGGGGCTGCCCCTGTGTCCTGCTGGCAGAGCCCATTGATTGAGCATGGGGATTAAGGAAGTATCAGGAAACTTGTCATGGTTGGCCAGCATCTGAGCAGTCTTCCTGCTTCTCATTCTGACAGACCAGGAATGCTCATTCAAGAGCAGTTCCTACATCAGCCTTCCTGTCTTTGTGAAGACTTAGAACTGTTCTTTTCTGCTCTGATAGGCTTTTGTACACATCCCTGCATCTCCTCTGAGAGCCCTCATCATTTGAGTACCAGCCCTTTACATGTGTGGCCCTAGTGAAACTGAGTTTCAGTGGAATGAAGTTACACACACAAATAAAGATCTTTCAAGGAGAAATGCAATGAGGATCACAAATAATTTAAAAATTAGAAGATACAAGTTCTACTTGCTTTCGTTCACACCACCCTAGATGGGGAATGCCTCATCCACATAGAGTCCTGATCTGTGCAATAAGGATTGTTTCTTGCAAAGTGTTATTGGATGTAAATATAGGGAAACAAAGGCAGTTGATAGAAGCTAGAGGAGTCCCATGGTCCCCTTAGGAAGAATTGGTGCCCATTCTAGAAGATGGTGAGGTTCCAACCTCATGATATAAGGCTATGCCTTTGAAGAATTCTTTCCAACAATTGCAAATAAGAGTTTGGAAAGGGTTTATAGTTGAAAGTGATATAAAAACAAAATAAATTATGAAACATAGATCACTTTCCATAGTAATTTTCATTCTTTGCTTGCCTCAAACTCTCAAAGATGCAGATACTAAGGTGAAGGCTCAGCTTCTCCCAGTCTTTGAGGCAATTTTGACCATGCCTGTTCATATATTACGAACTCCATTCTGTCAGTGACTGAGGTCTGGAGACAGTTATGCAGTCATATGCCCGGTACCTAGTGATCCTGGAGTGGCTCCACATATACCTTGAAATCTTCTTTCTTTCCTTATGACTGAGCATCTGTTTTCTATGTGTTTGTATACTAAGATGTTTACCACTTGAGCCAGAATTCTACTCTGACCCTTAGACCATAGATTGGAGCCTTCCAACCAAGTGTTGTCAACTTCCTTGCCCTGGGCTGAACTCTGCTCTGTGATTGGACTATGCTCCAATACTGACAGCAACCACCTCCACTTATTATCTATTTCTGCCAGTAGCTCCTTTTATATTACTGGTAATTCTCACCAAAATTGTTCAAAGTAGGTACTATTGTCCCCTTTTGCAGATAAACCACAACTCAGAATGTCTTAACAAAACCTAAACAACTAAAAATGTAGGAGATGCAGGTGACTCTAATTCCAGAATTTATGATCTGCTCACCTCATTTTACCACCGCTTCTCTAGAACTTTGACACAGTCACCCACCATTCTTAAAGATCTCCTCTTCCAGAAATGCCACCACATGGGACCTTCAGCCAGCAACGCCAGATCAGACTAGACCTGGATTGGAACAACTGGTGAGAAGCAGACTTTGCTGCACTGTCCCAGCTCCACCCAGAGCAGCCTACTTTCCTTGCAGACATGAAGACTTAATTTTAGTTATATAATATTTTTATGACAGTCCTACAAAGCTTTCACATCATCCCAAAGCCTTCTTTCGATATTTTGTTTCTCATATGAGAAAAGACAGATGCACAAAAAAATGTAGGTTTTTAGGGATATGTTTTCATACAAACATAACTACCCTGAAACCTCATCACATTAATGTTTATGTTTAAAAGAGTCCAGTTTCATTCCTAATCACTAGAATTTACAGAAGTGAAGTTTAATATCCCTAAGAGTTTGAAAATTTTACATAATTGCAAGTGACTCTTGTTGCTCTGAATTGAATTATCCCGTTGAGGTATACTGATTCTTCTTGCTTTTCTTTCCCCCTGACTTCTGAGTTTTTCAAATAAAATCTACCAAATAAAATAATTATTGAATGTCTCTGTGTATACAGTACCAGCCAATATATCCATTTTCAGATGATATCCATTAGTGGATTTTAAATTTTTATGGCTCTAAACAAAGTTCTTGAGATGTTTGTTGACAGCTTAAGAAAATGAGATGTCCTTTCTGAATGAGTTTCTTTAAAAAAAAAGTTGATAAAGTGTCTCCTTGCTTGTTCAAATATCTTATCTCTAGATTCCTATTTAGAAGGAATTTACCAGTTAGCCAGTATATAGAGCTATCTTGCCCATTTGTATGGACTTCTCTAGGTCTTTGCAGTATGAAATATAGCATAGTAATGCTAGCTGCTGTATAATGTATAATGGTTAAAATACAACAGGAGCTTATATCTTATTCATGTAAATTCTAAAATAGGTATATCTGATTTGCAAATGGTACCTTTCTCAAGGGACAATATAAGGACCCAGGAGCTTTCTTCCTGTGCCTCTGTCATATTCAACATATCCAAGGTGTCCGTGCGTATTTGCCTCAAACCAGTGGAAGGGAAAATGAGAGTTCTGCATGGACGATTTTGTGGACCAGTCCTGACACGGTAAACATCACTTCTTTTTACATCCCAGTGCATGGAACTTGGTCAGATGGCCATATTTAACTACATGGGAGGCTGGAAATACAGTTTAGCTGTAAGCCCAGGCAGGAAAGGAAATGGGTTTAGTGAGGCCCCATGTGGGTTCAGTTTCTCAGATGAGTCACCATGCCTCAATTTTCTTACCTTTTAAGGGATAATAAAACCTATTCTAGCAATGGTTATTAAGCTGAAATAGAATTATAACTATATAATGATTAACACAGAGTATTATTAGTTGAATCTAAAAGATAACATTTTGGTTTTTGGTTATACAGATTTGTATGACTGTGGATTCTGCTTAGTCCCCAGGAAGATTTGTGATGTCAAAAAGGCCTCATTGATATTTTGAATTATCACCAATATTTTACAAGGCATCCACATTACCAGCAACTTAATTAAACACTAAAAAAATACCCCATAAATTGGTTATGTATCTCCTAGTTACTATTTATGTTTTAAGCTGCTCCTACCAAAATTTTACAGATTACATTGAAAAATTGTTTTTTTCTTTCCAGTTTCACAATCTTTGGTTTGGTGAATTGACACAATTTGGGGGGAAGTAAAAATAATGTCTACAATTTAGTTTAATCATAATAATGGTTTTTAAATCCTGTGACCATAAAAATGGAATAAACTTAAAATTCTCTTCAAAGGTCAAAGGTTGCCAGTCTTACGTGTTAAACTTTCATACCTAATCCAGGTTCAGAAAAGCATTTTCCATTTCAAAATCAGAAGTCACTCAATAAGCCAAATTTTAGCATAAATGAAAAGAATGGTCAGGACTATTTTTTGATAAGCTGTGCCAATCATATGTATTAACCTCTTTTTGGTTCCCTCAGATCAATGTTATTCTTTTTTTTTTTTTTTTTTTTTTTTTTTTTTTTGGTGCCAGCAGCGATGGGATTCCTGCCAGAACTGAACTCAGCCACTTCCCTGGGAATGTTGTCCAGTTGCTAATTTCACTACCGGAACTGTGTTTCGGCGCGTTCTGGCCTATTTCCATGCATGCCTCCCCTGGAATAAAGAGTCTGACAGTTCTGCGGATAATGGTAAACATATGTAGCCAATGCTCTGCAATTCTTTCAGGGCCAGAAAGCACTAGTGGGTATTTTAGTTCCTGGTAACAAAAAATCAGTGTAAGGCACTTCATGAAACACCGGAATCCGGAGAAAACGACACATCACTCATTTTAACACACAGCAAGGTTCTTCTTTCAGTCTTCCTTTTTTAAATCATTGACTAATTAAAAATGAAAGTCAGACTAGTATGACAACCTCATCCCAAACTTTAAAACTACAGGGGGAAAAACTGGGTTGAGGAGGAAAAAGAACATTATAATTTGTTTGTTTTGGAAACTACTCCCATTTCAAGTTAGGCCTTTTGCTTCTTTAAGTGTACAAGAGAACTTTGACTTTCCTGGGTACACAAGGGAAAAATTACATATTGTGATGTCATTGCCTTGCAGATTTCTCATACCACCAAGTACTTTAGTCACACTGTCGATTTTGAGGAGATTGGAAAGAAAAAGGGAAAAAACATACTATCTTCAGATGAGACTCAGACATGATTTATCTTTGGATGCATTTCTTCAAAATTGTTTCCTAAATTCTAGTGGAATTTAAGAGAACTATTTTACAATATATAAAGACATCTCCATTAGGTCAACTTGTGGTGTCATATTACCAGCCTAATAAAAATATTACTATGTAATGGTAAATAAGAATACAATGAAGAGTACTTTGGGTTGTATCTTATTGGGTTGTATAATTTTGACCCATTTAATCATTTTATTATTCTTTATTATATATTGATGATTGTAAGGAGATATTTTTATCTGAAAATGCTAGAAAGTGATAATTCTCCAGGGTTCTTGTCCAGGGTGTTAAATTGATGTTGGTGTCTCTCTCAGACTCCTGACTGTTTGTTCTCACCAATTCAGCTTGGCAGCTGCTTCCTCATTTTCTTGGAAAACCATCTGAAATCCCTTACTTTCTGCTTCCCCCACCCCATTTTCTGGTGATTAGAATTCCTTCCAATATAAGGGAGGACCTCTCTGGTTGAATGTCTTTAAGATGGAATAGAATGATGCAACTCTAAATAGGAGCTTTTCTACCTAAACTCAGAACAAATCACCTAAAATCTGACCCAAAGATGAGGGACCAATTGTAGAGACCTAGTGTAGAGAAAATCAGAAACCTTTATCAGACCAACAAGAATTCTAATTGACTATAAAGGACACATGGACAAAAAAACCAAGGAGGGGGGAGGTGGGGATGGCTGGGGTGGGGAGGGAGTGGTGGGGGGAAAAGGCAGACAACTTTACTTGAGCAACAATAAAATTTTTAAAAAATCTAAAAAAAAGAATTCTAATTAACTTCAGTTAAATCCAATATCAAAATATTCAATTGGTTCAATTCCCCGGAGTCTGTCTAATAGACTGTAAATAGACTGGCATACCCTTCTTCAAACCTCTTGATACAATTGCATAAATGAGTCAAACAAGTAGGACCATTTCAATTTCATGCAAATTGACCAGTCACTCTGGATGCACAGGTGGGATGGAGAATAAGCTTCAGGGCAATTGGACCTTTTCACAACTGGGCAATGTTGACTTAGATTGGGGTTTGTGTATCGGAGGATGTTTAGCAGCATCCCTGGCCTTTACCACTAGATGACAGTAGTACGCCCATCCTAGCTGTGACAACCAAAGTGTCTCCAGACATTGTCGTATGTCCCTGGGAGAAGGCGAGCAAAATTGGCCCTGGAGAACCACTGAACTGGCCAAACTGGTGGAGTCTTTGAGATGAGTGGCCAGGCACTCGCCTTTCACTTTAGCAGAAGTATTCCAAGCTGTAGGAGCGGTGGCCAGAATGCTTGGCTGTGGGAAAAAGAGAGAGGAGCTGTGAGCTTTATAGGATGGGGCCACTCACAAAATGAACAAGCAGACAAGTAATCCACAAACTGCTTCACTTATTCTATATTTTTATATTTAAAAAAAATATTTATTTTTTTTTATTTTAGACAGAGGGGAAGGGAGGAAGACAGAGAAGGAGAGAAACATCAATGTGTGGTTGCCTCTTATGCACCCCCTATTTGGGACCTGACCTGGCCTGCAGCCCAGGCATGTGCCCTGACTAGGAATTGAACCAGCAACCATTTGGTTTGCAGGCCTGCGCTCAATCCACTGAGCCACACTAGCAAGGGCATACTTCACTTATTCTTTGTGACCTCCATGAACTTGCATGATTTGCCCCAGAGTAGAAACATTCTGATGATAATAAGCCTATCAACTTAATTATTACATAGTACATTTCTATAGAGTAATAGGTATACAGACAGGTGTAGGTAGACAGATAAAAATAGCTTTCAAAGCACCTTCTAAGACATAACTTTAAGCAATTTTCTCAACTACCTGTAAGAATGGGAAGGTGTTCCAGTTACTCTCATTTCACGGCTGAGGAAACTAAGTCTCAGAGAGTTGTAGGAGATTTCTTACAGATTATACAAGAAGAATTTGAACCAAATTCAGGGTTTCTATTGCTCTGCCTTGTTTTTTTATTTTAAGATTTTATTTATTTATTAGAGAAAGGGGGAAGAGAGGGAGAAAGAGAGAAACAATGATGTGAGAGAGAAACATTTATCAGTCACCTCTTACATGCCCCCAGCTGGGGACCAGACTTACAACCCAGGCATGTGCCCCGACTGGCGACTGAACTGGCAACCTTTTGGTTTGCAGTCTGGCGCTCAATCCACTGAGCCACATCAGCCATGGCTGCTCTGCCTTCTTTTGAAAATGAAGGTTAAATAGTGACAGGGATCATACGCTATAAAAATATCTAATTATGTATCCCATGAACAAAGAAAGATAAATATGTCCTTCCCTGTGACAGAGGAGGAAATTCCAACACATGTTGACTAAGATGACTGTTGGATTGTGGGCTCTCTGGAGTTCATATCTAACATTTATCAGTTGGGCTAAGGCAGCACGTTCTCACTGGGAACAAATAAAATAACATTTAATTCTCTCCCTTTTAACTTCCAGAATTTGGATCTAGTTCGAAGGAAAGGAATCATTTTCTCAACTGCAACAATGCTTTAAACAAGATCTTGAATTCATTTAGCTGCCACTGCCACTGATCCTATTGTTTTGTTTTTTACATCATCAGATTTTTGATCAAAGGGTTCACAAAAATTAGAAATACAAAGCACAGAGCATGCTGTGCGTCAGCTGCTGGTAGAAAGCAGATTAAACAAACGCCAGGGTTTATCGCAGGTCTGGGACTACCCAAGCCAGCAATTTCAAATATAGCAAACCCTAAAGTAATTTCAAATCCTTTTTTATTGTCCTTGGATAATACACACGAAATATCTGCACTAGTGAATGCACACTAGATTAGTAAGTACTCTCTGAGATGTAAAGCAACCAAGAAAAGCACACATAGCATGTCATATTAAACAGTGTTTCTTAAAATTAAATGTATGATAAATATAAGTGACAAAATAAGGAATAAAGTTTTTCATGAATTCTGAAATAATTCTTCTTGTGTCATACTTGCCCCTGACAACCAAGCCATGTCATTGTCATCTCATTTGTAGAGGTTTTTAATACAACTAATGCATATCCTTTTTATTTTTGAAAACAGACAATATAGAGAAAAAACTAGAAACAATCATCTTTGTCTCTAAGAATGTATACTGCTAATTTGGGGGTACTTTATTCTAGTGTTTTTACTCTGTATTATTGTATGTAGTTAATTTTAAAATCATGTGCTATCTGTTATATAGAAAAAACATATTAGCCATGAAGCATAATAATAAACGACACTCCTGAACCTACACCTCAAACCAGGAACTGGGGAGTCACCAAGAACTTGCACCTCTGCCTGGGTTTCTCCGCTGCCGTCTGTCTGCTCTGCTCCCCAGTCCCAATTCTAGGGGTAAACTCTACCCCAGGGGTTTCATTTGGGGGTCATTTTATCTCCTTTGGGACATTCCACCGTTTCTGGACACAGTTTGGGTGGTCGAAACTGGCATCTAGGGAGGGATCGGGGCGCTGCTAAAGGTCCAGTACCGCCTAGGACCGCCTCCCACACCAACAGTTATTGGCTCCAGCGTCAATGGTGCGGAGGGTGAGAAACCCTGTTGTCGTCTGCGTGCTGGATTCGTCATAACTGTGCTTAAAACAATAGTTTTGTCACACATGTGATGTCCTAAACAATGTCATTTTGGGGTTTTAGAAAAATATTACCATGTTGTATGTGGTATTCTGTGACTGGCTTTTTTCCTCCTCAACAGTTTGTTTCTAGTATTCATTCATAATTTGCCCATTTATCTTCACCAGTGTATACGATTTCATTCTATGAGTATGTCCCACTATATTTTTATTCTATTGTCAATGAATATTTTGTTTGTTTAATTTTATTGCTAACATGAAGAATAGTTCTATGAACTTTTTAATACAAATTTACTGGTGCACATATGCCAAAATTCCTGTGGAGTGTGTATCTAGGATTGAAATTCTTAGGTTGTAATGGATGTGAAACTTAAGTTTCAAGAGTTTCAGTGTGACTGCGTTTCCTCACCAGCAAGATATAAGATTTTGCCTTGATCTACATTTCTTCCAATATTCAGTATTATTTGCTAATCCAGGGACTATTAAAAAGTAAATCAATGTGACCCTATTTACATCTCCTGAATTACTAACTAGATTGAGGATCATTTTATGTTTATCCACCATCCATGTTTCTTCTCCTCTGAGGATATTGCTTTTCTCTAAAGTTCCTTTGTGTTCTCAATCTTATTTGTTTAGATGAAAAAGCCTTCCCCATTGGTTTGTGACATTTCCTTTATTATATATTGTGTTCTTCTATAGACTAGAGTCTGTTTTAAAGTTATCCATTTTGTTTCATTGATCTGTCAATTCTTTGCCAATAACATGTGGTTTTAATCATGAGCTCTATATTACATTTTATGATATGGTAGTGTGAGTCTGATTTTAATATTTCCTTTATTCAGGATTTCATAAGCCATTCTCATATCTCTATTTTTATGACCTAGTTCAATGTTAGGATATTTTTGATAAGATAGAAAATTTTATAAATTTTTATTGATAAACAAGTAATTTATCTTTCATATTTAGTCTCATTCAGAAGTATGACATGTACTATTCTTTCATATATTTTGAATTACTTTTGTGGTTGACTTCATAAAAGTCACTTTTTTTTTAGTTGTTTCATGTTTTACATTACTATTGTAAATGGAATTTTCTGACTGGTTGTTGCTCACATAAAGAAATATTATTTTGGATATTTATCTTGTACTTCGCTACTAGGCTAAATTGTCTTCCTTATTTTAAGAATTTTTAGTGGTATCTCTTTACTTCTAAGACTAAAAAAATTTCACATGCTATCATTTTTCTCTTTTCTTCAGGCATGCTTTGTATTTCTCAGCATTGTCTTACTGTGTTAGCCATCTTCTCAAGACCAATGTCACCAAAAGGGACAGTGAGCAGGATGTTGTTTGTTCCGAAGGCTCTTGGGTGCGCTGCTAGTGCTTCACCAGTGAGCGTGGTATCAGCCGCAGTTTCAGTACAGAGACTTCACATCATGTTGGTATTTCTAGCCCATTTCCAGTTTTCTAATTAAGAATGAGTGCAGAACACGATCATTCACTTTTTCAACATAAATGGTACTGGCAAATTTCAGAGAATTAAATGTCTCACAACTGGGTCAAGTAAGACAGAAGAATATTTAAGAGACTGTGTGGGAAAAGCTGATGTACACATATTCTCAACCTGTTGAAAGACACTTGGATTGCTCTGGAAACTGCTTGCAGTGCTTGCATGCTCTGCTTTTCTAGTTTAGCTCTTTATATGTCCTCAAGACTCTCCAATACTGACCTTGGCTAACGAACACCCACCCTCTTTCTTCCAATCCTAATTCTTTGTTCCTTGATTGTATTTGCTATTGTCCAGGACTAATCCTGTATACTCATAATTTCAAAAATCTTAAGCCAGAAATAACATGATGCAATAGTTTTAAACAACTCAAAGACAGATCAAAAGCTGAGATTTCAAAATTATTTCTATAGCATTGTTTTAATTTGAAGTGCTCAATCTGTCTGGTCCAGTTACTCCACCATTTTAAAAAATAAGATAAAATATAAAGTCAGGTTTTTCCATTGTCCCTTATAACATAGACTTTTATAGTATTATTTACTATAATAAAAATAATAATGTTTAATATATATTATATGGTACTCTGCTTGTATTTAGTTAAGTCTCATTTTGTGAAACAATCTTGTATTATCATAAACTGAATTACAGAAAAAATTTCATATTAGATACATCAGGAAGTTCCTGATAACTATTTTGTGATAACTCCTTCTCACTTAAGGATTTATTGTCTTTAGACAAGAAATATTTTCTTTGTAAAATACTGTCCATATAGAGTGTTGTTTTTAATGTTTATGGGTCTCTCACTTTCTTCCCTAAACCAGGGAAGAAATTTCCAGCCTAGAAATTTATTGTGTCAAATGAGAACTTTGTTCAACTTTCCAGTTTTAAAAACTCATCAATTTCAAATTTCTAACAGCCAGACCATAAACTAGATGTTCAAACATGACATTTCCATTTTGCATTTTAGGAAGTGACATTTAAAAGAAAATTTCCCTTATTTACAATCTTCTATCTCTCCCCAACTTCCTATCATCCATCCTTAATTCTTATTCTTTCTTGTTCTCTCTTTATTTACGAGACCTGCCCATAAGATATCCAGCCACGTAATATGAAAAAGGGAGACATTTATTGAAGAAGATACAAGGTATGAGAAACATCGTATATAGGACAATGATTCCTCAGTCCCCTTCAAAGTAGGCAGCTCAGTACCTTACACAGTTCTCCCAATCTCTATCAGCTGCCCATCATATTTTCCTGAATCTCACTGATGATCTGAAATATTTTCCCTTTCAAAGGTGATTTTAGTTTTCAGAAAAGCCAGAAATAACAGGGCACCAGATCTGGACTGTAGAGGGGCTGAGTCACCTTGATGATTTGATGTTTTGCGAAAACACTCTTCATGAGACATGA
>PVJI01018703.1:0-32725 GCA_004026765.1 Micronycteris hirsuta | reverse complement strand
TTGTTTTCATTGGCTTTACATAATTAATGGAGTCCTCACAGCAACTTTTGAGTGCTATGCTATTATTACCTCATTTTTACTTGCAAGGGGTGCTGAGACATGAGAGGGTAAGTAAATTGCTGGTCATGAATTGCCTGGACTTTGAGGACATAATATCTTTCTCAACTGTGGTGTTATGCTCATGTGATAGATTATATCAACATGATTGCATATGACAGTATCCTAACTGAAAAAAAATTAAAAATTAGAGGCAGAAGATACTAACAGGGTAGGTGGCCCTTGGATTTATCATAAAGAAAAGAGTTCAGTTGCTTCTCTTAAACAGAAATGAGAATTGAGTCAGCTCTCTTTTATAATATGGTGGGTTGTCTATTTTTTTTTTTTTTTTTTGCTTTTCATTTTCATTAATTGTTCTCCAGGCTCTCCACTTCCTCCTAGCCACTGGAAGGAGTCAACAAGGATCCTCAGTACACTGAGTGTTCTAGAAAGACCTGTGACCCTTCATAACCCTTACCCCAATAAGCTCACCACTACATTATACCTTGAGACCATCAGGACAAATCTCCCTGGGATGTTTTTAGTCATGTTTACATTAGTTACCATAATAAGGCCAGGTTCTGATGCCCTCTCTTCCACATATGTCTGCATATTTGCCCTCATTTCTATCCTTCTGGACTCCTGAAACCCATCCAGTGGGTCTTTTTAACTCCTGGCTAGCCTTCTATAACCCTTCCTATAAATCTATCCTAATCCTCTTCTCTAAATGTTTCTCTCCCTTCTTGTTATAAAGGAATTTCAATACTGTCCTGAGGGCTGCTCTTCTCTTTAGCCTTCACAGTGGTACTTGCTTTGCCTCTCATATTCTTTACATCGCTGGACATGAAGGCACGGCACATATTTTCCTTGTTCTACTATTGGTCCATTGTTCCTCCCTACTCCCTCCTCCAGCCTTGAGCCTCACATCATCTGCTAATCCTGCCCAATGCCTCTCCAAGTTGTAGTCCTTTATAGATGCCCTGGATCTCTCTCCCTCATTCCTTAAAGATGCATTTGTAAGCTCGCTGTAATGTTCTTCAACAGCACTCCTAACAAAATCCCTGAGGATGTTACTATCCCTGTAGTCACAGATCTTTCTGATACCCTAGCCTCTCTATTCCATGGCCTTCTCACTTCCAGAAATTTGGGCCTCTGTCTTTATTCAGTCACCCACTCTCAACGTCAGATGCTGGACCTCGTCATTACCAGTAGCTCAGCTTTGTCCAAAATATCAAATGTAAAACCTCTCCGCTTGAGCACCGTGGCCTAGACTTACAGCTAGTTGCTCAATTCCAACAATTCTTCAGACACATTCAAATATCCCACCATGTTTTCACTTTTCCTCACTCCCTTAAATCCTGACTTATTATCTTATCCAGGTTAATTCCATGGCCCATTATCAAAATCATTCCCTTACATATACCCTCATTTCTCTTGCCTGTTTCTCTCCTCATGGCACTTACTTGGCAAAATCTCAATCTTAAACTCAAATGGGCCATTAATGTTGTCAGGCAATCACACTACTTTCCCCTAGTGCTTTCATTCTCTCACATTCCTAAAAGACTGTTTATGACCTTTTTGCTCAACTTTTCAACACCTGGTTTCCCATCATCACTCACATATAATAACCTAGCTTCCTATTTTATTGTGAAACTGAAACAATCAAAGGAGAACTTCTAGCAACTCCACTGCCATATTTATTCACCCACCCACTACCAGCTATTCAACCTTTCCTTTTCTTTCTGTGGATGAACTTTTTGTACCATTGGCTAAGGTGAAACCCTTTGCCTATGCATTAGATCTCATACCCTCTGGTGTAATGAAAGTTCTCACTTTAGCAATTCTCTCTTTTCAATCATGAACTTTCCCTCTTCATTCTGGATCATTTCTAACAACATACATGCATGCACTTGTTTGCCCTATACTTTACCTAAAACAAGTAAACACTTCTTTTTATTTTGCCTTCTAACTACTAATCCCTTTCACTATTTTCATTTACAGCAAAACTCATCAAAAGATTTGTCTATAGTCAGTCTCCAATGCTTTTTAAAGCCACTTCATTCAGGCTTTTACACCCACCATTCTACCAGAACTGGGCATTGATCACTTTAACATAGCTAAATCTGGTATACAATTCCTAGACCTCACTTTATTGCACCTATCAGTGGCAATGAACATGAATGATTATGATGTTTTCCTTAAAGCACTTTCACCTGAATTCCAGACTAGATTTACTTTTTCTCCTATCTCAATAGTTGTTTTTCTTCCATTTGCTATGTTGATTCTTCATCTTTTCCCAGACTTTTCTTTGAACTTTCTCCAGGGGCTTTCTCAAGACTAGGGCTTCTAATACTATAAATAGGCCATGCATCACCTAATGTGTTTGTCCATTCAAGATCTATCCATGCATTGCCAACTCTTAAGTCCAACTGCATAGAAGCTATCTGTCCTTACATATTGAATAGACAAGTCAAGTTAACATGCCCAAATAGAATTCCTCATGGTCATCCAGATACCTTCCTCTACACTTTTCCTCATCTCTTTCATGGGAATTCAATAGGTCAAATATATTGAAGCCAATCTCAATCCCTTCCTCTACCCCCTTTTTCCCTCACTCCACATTTCTTATCAGTTCCATATTCAAAATATATCCAGATTACAGTCATTTCCATTCTTAGGCTTCTAGTATAACCCCTATCTATTCTTACATATATTACTGAAAAAGCCTGCAGACTGGTTTTCCTGCCTTTGCTCTTGTTTTCTACAGTAGAAATGGCTAGAGTTATGCATATGCTTTACTTGAAGGCAGATGCCCAACCAAGGACTAAATTCCCAAACACCTTGCATATGTATGGAGCCATGTAAATAATCATAGCCAATGGAAGGAAGTGGCTACATCACATTGCTAGGCTGAGGTTGTTAATTATGCAGCACTCACCTCTCATGAGCTCTTCCTTTCCACCAAACCATGGAGACTTGTTGGGGAAGACCATTGCATCCCAGATGGAAGGAGTGTGGGTCCATGTGGCACTAATTAGAAGAGAGTGATCCAAGAGATCCACCCACCCAGAAACATCCACACTGGGTTTTGCGTGAACAACAAATACATGTTTTATTAACTCTTGAGATTTTGGAGTTGTTTGTTACAACATTTATACTACCTGACACATTTCTCGACCAAAGTGTTAGAGTGATCCTGTTAGAACATAGGTCAAATTACATGATTCTTTTGCTCATTTACTTTACTGTAGTCATGTAATTCTCAAAGCTATTCCAAAAGAAGCCCCAACTATTCCCTCAAACCTTTCCAGTGCTCTTTCTGATGCCTCAATTGCTTCTCATCACCCTCTTAGTAAGGCTTTCCTTGATCGACTTATTTAAAATGGAATCTGACTTTCACTCTGACATCTTAAACTGCTCTTCTTTTTTTGAATTTTCTCCAAAGGACATATTACTGTTTCACATACTCAATATTATATTTGGTTTGTGTTTTGTTTGTTTGAATTCCAGCTCCTAGAAACATGTCTAAAACATTGTAGCAACCCAATAAACATTTGTTATATGAATAATAAATTGATTGAACACATTCATTACCTTTTTCATCTATTCAAGCATTCAGTATTTATTAACTTCAATACATGTGCTGTTCTCTGGCTTGGAGACAACTAACCCACTCACAAACACACCCCATCCTTTGTCTCTCACTCATCTTTTAGATATCAATTTAGATATCACTTTCTACAGCCAGAACCCAAGTTCTCCTCTTTGAAACCTCTCTTCCATTATCTATCATTCTCTGTTCATCTGATATCACAGAAGTTTTCTTAAGGTCTTATGTAATAGCCTGTTTCTCTGCCCAACTATATTTATTTTCTACAAGAGCAGGGATCATGATGGCTTTATCAGTCCTGCATCTCTATGCATCTCTATTGTCTATTTCAGTTTATGGTTCACAAAGTAATAAGTTATTAAATTTTCTTGAGTTCACAAATGTAAAACAACACTACTGCTTTAGATTTGGCAATTTAGAAACTTCTGGCAATCGTTAATTATGGTTTCATGGAATGGGGAGTGGTGAAAAGCCAGAAGATTTAAGAGTAAACTTGTAGAGAAGAGTAGGCGCTGTTGTCTTTCAGTTTATATGGCCTGGGGCATGAATCCAAGATGATTTTCTGACACCAAGTGTTTATATTCAGGCAAGGAGATAGTGGGCCAAGGGCCTGGGGAGTGATGATTTTCTCATTTTCTGTCTGAATGCACAAAAGGACCCTAAGTGCATGTGTCTATACTTCTTAAAGGCAAGCTGAACCAATATCAAACCCCTGAAAACAATCACTCTGGTACCCCTTACCTTGAAAACTGAGTTAGTTATCCACAGGTTTTGATTATTTTTCAGCAAATATTCACTTCCTCCTTATCCCCACCCCCAACCTAGTTGTTCTATGGTCCCATGGTGGAGAGAATGTATTTTCCTACTCCTTGACTTGTTTTGACAAATGGAATATTAGAGGACAGCGTGTTGTGATCCTTGAAATATGCTCAGAGTCAGGCTTGTGGCTTTCCACTGCTGTGTTTCAGTGTGACTATGCCTTAAATACATAGTAATGCTGGTCCGAAGGAAATGTGAGACAGTGGAGATCTGAATCAACTCTTACAATGGAGCTAAGTCCAGTTGAACCCAGCTGAAACCAGCCCCACTTTACAGACCTGCAGATTGTGACTGAGAAATTAAGTCACTGAGTTTGAGATGTTTTTAATACACAATTATTGTGAAAAGAATTAACTGATAGAGAACTAATTGCCCTTTCCTCCTCTCTCCTTCCCAAAAACTTTGAAAAACTTGGGGATCAAGCCAGGGAAGAAGCTTTACTTCTATACCGCTAATGAAAATACTAGAAGTTTAGTGCCTTTAATGCTAAATCACTAAAGAATGGAAAAAAAGTTTGAATAAGTCAACTAGGGAGTCTATAATTAAAAAAAAAACAACTCTCTTAGATATCTTTTCTGTGAAATTGTTATCAACATATAAATTAAAATGGCCAATGGGGTTTTCACTTAAAATATGAAAGCACATTTTTCTAGCTGTGACCCAAACTTACATGTATCTTTGGGAACTGGGGACCAACAGAATGGAAGGACTCAGCGCTTACAAACGTTGTCAGTTCCTGATGCCGCTGGCTGCACGCTGGCAGTTAAGGAATGTTTCAAGATAGTAACTAACTGCGTGGAAAATTGAAAGGTAAAGAGTAAACTTTTCTTGAACATGTACAGTCTCTGTGAAAACAGTCTATCACTTATTACCTGAAACACATTCAGTAGAACATTTTTGCAGTTGAGGTACCTTTGGCCACACAAAGCAGGATGTTATTCTCTTATATCTGCTGCCAGAGGGACTGGAAGAGCAACAGCCTTAAAAGAAGTGTAAATATATTTCATTTAGCTAAATGGAGTGAGAACTAGACTTGCCATATTAAATAGGGAGCCAAAATAGACACACATACACATATGCATACATGCCCACTTGCACAGAAACACATATTCGTCTTGGGCTCTCTCTTTTGAGTCTGTGGGTACTCAGTAAATGAATTCACAATTTTATTAGTTTGTCTTTTTTACTGTATAAAGCATACTTTATTAGAATTTACTCTTGATGTGATTATTGTATAAAAAACAAACATTTATATAGCTCTTGCTGTATGTGAGATACTCTTTTAAGTATTTTATTAACATTAATTCACATTACTTTTTAAAATAACCAACAAGGGAAGTAATTTTATTTTCCTCATAAGACTCCTGGTATAACTAGAGCACAGAGAATTTAAGTGATTTGCCTATCACACAGTAAGTGATAGAAGTGCGATTTGATTCCAGAATCCATGTTCAAAAAAATGAAAATATTTGGCATATTATTATATCAACGCAGAAATAAGGCAGGCTGCAGGTTTAAAAATATGACTTGTTTTAAAATTATGATTTCAGATCTTATTGTGTATATAACTAGTAAAAACAAAACAATTAAAAAGTTAGATTTTTTTTATTCTTCTACTCATTCTTTATTGTGTTTTATTTAATCTAATTATGAAAACACTATCTATTACTGTGCACATCTTATTTAAGGAATTGTAATGTGGTATTCATCACATACATGGAGAAAGTCGCATTTTACCAAATTAAGAAAAATAAATTATAGAATGGTTATCTTCAAAATATATCAATTTTTCAAGTACCATAAAGTCAAAGGGAAGACGAGAGACAAGATAGATTCTGCTAGGCTTTTGCAGTAACTGCCATTATTGTCAGGTCATTACTGTATGCTCAGCTCTACTTCAAGAGAGGGAGTGCATCCTGTAAGAAATATAGGTATAAGTAGTTGAGTATCCAGTATTCAGATGTTTTAACTCATCATATGCATATCACATGATGTGGAGTTTAAAGACAAAGTACATGGGTGTGGGAGAAACAGAAGTGTGTATCTCTGTTAGGTCTGATCCCTCA
Source organism: Micronycteris hirsuta (assembly GCA_004026765.1). Lineage (NCBI taxonomy): Eukaryota > Metazoa > Chordata > Mammalia > Chiroptera > Phyllostomidae > Micronycteris > Micronycteris hirsuta. The sequence continues at coordinate 26,194 of PVJI01018703.1, read as the reverse complement.
TGCCACACCAGAAGAGTGGAGAGCCACCGCGGTGCCATGATTTGAGTGTTGCCCAAAAGCAATAAGCAAGTTCTTGAAAACTATTTTGTACTGAGCTCTATTCCCAGCATGTTGCTGTGTTCACTTCATTCAAAACAGCCCAATGAAGTAAATGCTGCTGTTATTGTTTCCATTTTACAGATAAGGAAATTGAGGCCACACAGAGGTTAACATGATACCTCAGTTATTAAGGATACATATCTAGGCGATCTTATTGCAGAAACTGTGCCCTTACCATCACGCTACCTCTGTCCTGAAGATTTTTTTCTTTTCTGACAGAGAAACTTTGTTTTTCAGTGTCATGGCTTTAAAAACATGGCAAAGAAGACATCTGTTGAATACATATTTCAGCACAGAGAAGGGTGCTTGAGAAGTATGATATGCCATGGAGGAGGGCTGCATGACTTCGGAACAGTCAACCTGAGCAGCCAGATAATGCATCGAGGCAGTAAAATCAGATGAGAAGCACTGATAAAGAGAACTTTTCCTGTCCCATAATTATGAATAAGTTCAATGATTGGCCTTAACACCTATTGAAATTCTTTCAGGCAACAGAACAATCTCTCGGGTCCTGTGCTACAATCCCCAGCTAGCCTGGCATTTGACTGCAGCTTCATCTGTATCACCAGCTGGGGGTAGACTTGAGTTTTCAGCCGTAAGAATATTTGTAGTAGGCAGTGCCAGCCCATGGGGCTGGATCTTCACCCGTCATCACTCTTCCCGACTAGGATCACCCATTCTTTGTGGATGCATTTGCTTGATTTTCAACTATATTCCATCAACGTCATCCCTGTGGAAATGAAGCATTGCTCTGAGCACTTCATTACTGAAGTGGTCCAGACAACTTTCAAAGACTCACACAGCCTTTTTCTGCTATCTCACCTCTTCCCATAGTTTACAGCTACCAGGAATCCAATTTCCCTTCAAACTAACCACCTCAAGTCATGATCTCCCTCACATAGAAAGTTTTGAGCATTTCTACTGCTTAGTGAATGTCTTGTCTCACCTACCAGAGCATTCCCCTTGGAGAAAAGACCATGTAGGATGTTACCAGATTCTCCAAGGATAACTGAAATTACATCAAAGGGAACAGCCATAGGCGCTGTCCTATTTTCTGGCTCCCGATGGTTTCATTTATTCCCATTTTCCATGTATCCTCTGGTCCTTTCTTTGGGTCCCCAAGTACCTTGAGTGCCAAGCCCGCACAGGTTGTGACGGACTTTACGTCTTTCACTAACTGGAAACATAAAGAAAATCTACACTGAAGGAAACCTTTCAAGTTGAACTTCTGTCAAGCAATTGGAGGAGCATGTGGTTTTGTGGTGAGATTTGTCAGAGTGAGTTGTGGAAGTGGCTAAGTGTTGCGAGTGGTAAATGACTAGTTCTGTGCTCACAGAGCTGTGTGAAGGGCGCTCCACTTTTTGCCCATCTGTTTCTGATCTACTCTGAAGCCTAGAAAAAGTCCCTCATTTTTTGATTCAACAATATCACAAGCTATTTATGTAAAAAGAACTATTGTTACATGTGGAATAAAAATTACCATATGCCACTATTATAAACTACAGTTTTCTGATGGAAATTGTTAGAAGAATACTCATTTATTTGACTGGCATGAGACTTTTTAGTAGAGGAGCTCGGTGTAAATATTCTTTCTCTTATAGGTTAATTCAATAAATATGGACCAGGCTGTGTGCTAGGAGCTCAGCATACATGTTTGTGTATCATCTAATTGGGAACCAAAAAATAAACAATTACATACCTGAGTTCTCAGATAAGCAGGTTAAATCACACTGACAAAGAGGCAGGGGGAAAAAACCTATGACAGAGAGTCTTGCAAGTTGGAAGAAGTAAAAACAAAAGCATTAATGTGGCTCTAGCAAGAGACAAGCAATGGCATGATCTGAGAGAGGAGAGAGAAATAATGCAAGAGTGCATGAATTGGAAATATTTTCCCTGTCAATTTTAAATTATTTCAAAGTTTTAAGCAGTACCATGACAGTCAGTATTTTATTTACTTTTAAGGAATTATGCTGGTTTCAGTATGGTTTCATTCAGTATTCAGGAATAACCCAGAGAGAGACGTAGTGACTTTGACTAGGCTGGTGACAGGGGGTATTGAGAGAACTGAATGGAGATAATAGGAAAATTGGACAGAATTGACATTGTTCAGGAGGTTACATCTTTTAAATATAATAGATTCCCATTCTAATGATCTGAGTAAATATACCTCATTAGTTTCAGCTAAAGCCAGTCTGCCCCTCTACTCATTATGCTCCAACCACAATAACCTGCTTTCAGTTCCTCAGTCTGTAAATCTCTATGTCATTCGTGGTCTTTTTTGTATACATTCCCTCTGCCTAGAATGCTCTCTCCACCCCTATCCCTCTTAGGTTGGATACATAGGAAACCTGTTGACTCAGCAGTCCTGAGCCTGGTCCAATAGATTGCCAGGTGTCCCGAACATCACAAACAAGGATAGCTCAGGAGGAGGGGAGTACTTGAGACACTGCTGGAAATGGGAGCCTCTGCAACAATTTCACCAAGACAAAGAAACTTACTAGCTGAGAAAGAAAGCCCTTTGTAGCTATACATTATTCCTAAGGTTTAGAAGGGGAAGAAGGAGGGGGAACCTAGAAGCTAAGGTATGTAACCCCTTAACTCCAATAGTCAGCACGCTCAGATTAGCTGAGTGCCCACTTGTAGCTTTGGCTCAAGCGTATAGAACAAACTTACTAACAACTTTATTTCCTTTATATGTGGGGCATTCAAATTAGCCATGTGCATGCTCCTATGTGTTTCATAAATAAAGTTTCTATCTCACCTCCACTGTTTGCATTTGTCTCTCACTTGAATTTGTCTCTTGCAAGAGAGACAAGAACCAAGGAAACGCAAGGAATCTCCTGATTCATGTCTCCTGGCAACATCTCTATTTACAGTTTTCCCTCAAGGAAGCTTATCCTGAGTCCCTAATCCAGATCAGATATTTTCATGGTACACTGTTAGTCACTCTCCAGTACGTTGGTGTGGGGAAGAATTGTCTCTCTTCCATTACAATACAGTGGGGGCCCTTGCCTACATTGCTCTCTCCCAGGTTATTTTTTTTTTTAAGATTTTAGTTATTTATTTGTTTGTTTGTTTCTGAGAGAAGGGAAGGGAGGAAGAGAGGGAGAGAAACATCAATGTGTGGTTGGCTCTCGCATTCCCCCCACTGGGGACCTGGCCTGCAACCCAGGCATGTGCCCTGACTGGGAATTGAATGGGCGACACTTTGGTTCACAGGCTGGCACTCTATCCACTGAGCCACACCAGTCAGTGCTTTCCCAGGTTCTTAGTTCCAGGACCCTGTCTACACAAAGTAGGCACTCAATATGGGTTTATTAAACAAATAAGATGGCTCAGATGGTGAGTCTTTAAATATACCCATTATTGTAAAATCAGTGTGACTAAAATATTTGGCCTACTTGAATTACTGCTGGAAATGGATGCTTGTTGATGACGGTCTTCTGCTTACAGGCAATGACCATAAGCTTTAAATTGGCAGCACTTGGTCTAAACTCCAGTGGTCCCCAGTCCTGGCTGTACAGTTGCATAACCTGGGGAGGTCACAAGATACTGATGCCCAGGTGTGATCCCAGAGCAACTGAATCAAACTCTGAGCGTGGGGGTAGGCACTAGTATTTTTAAATAATCATCATAATTCTGATATACATGAAAGATTATTACTATGCAATGTTTACTCAGCTATATCTGAAAAAATTTGAAAGGTGTACAGAACCAGTGTCCAAACACATTGCCATAACGTACTAAGTTCACAAAACGAGGAGCTGCATCATTATCAACTTTGAAATTCAGTTGTTCAACCTTCCTGAAATATTTATGAGACATTTATTACATAAAATTACTACATTAGGTAATAGAGATGCAGACACTTTCAGGACTGAGGGTAACTAGAAATACTATTTATTTATTACTTGAGATAATACAACATGGTGACTCCAGATCCATAAAATGTCTGGCTTGTGCATGTGAAACTACTTGTTATCAATATTTTCATTGACTTGACTTTAAAATCCCTGTTTTTATATTTTATCTTGTAAGCCAGTTAAGCTCATGTTTCTTTTTCTGCTTACACAAGTTTTTGCTATATTTCTACAAAATACACTATCTTTTTAATGTTATTACATTACACATAGTTGTAAAATAAAAGAATGTTTTCTGAGATTTATCAATCTGCTCCTGTGATGTTTTCCTATTCAAGATGTAATGGCAGTTACAAATGAATTAATGAGAATAGTTGTTACATTATAGGAGAGAAAGAATCTTATTCTTTTTCACAGAAATTGTGTTTATAATATAGAGAAAGAGAAACATTGAGTCCACCTTTGGAGTTTGCTGAACAATCAGAGCCCTTCTCTTCTCTCATGTTAATTTCTGCTCAAATAAAAAATTATCCGGGGCTATATCCATATACAATGTTCACAAATCTTTGTTTCTTTGTAAATAGATCTCAGGATGCATATTAGAAAATGGCAGATCCTTACGAGGAGATTTCTCTCTGTGAAAATTTGACCAAATTATGTGGCAGTGAGAAGTACTTATCACGACTCTGTTCCAAGATGTCAGGGGCCTTCCCTTAGGTTTCCTGAATTTTTTCAAATTGTGGAACTGATTTGCTAGCGTCACTAACAATTGAACTATTTACTGCCATTTTGGGGGTCCTTCCAGCACTCCATGCTGAATAAAGAGGCACCTCTTCACTCTTCCATGTCATTTGCTTATGATTTCATCCAACTGAAGAAAGTCTCAGACATTCATACGTTCAGAACCTTTGTCTCATTCTTCTGCATGGGATGGGATGGAAGGATTACTGTAATTACAAATATCGTAGGCCCCATCTTCTCATTTTTTAGGGCTCTAGGCAGATTTCTGTGAAGTTCCAGGAAATTTTCTGGTCAATGGGTGTTTCTAAATGTTTTAAGTGTTTATAGTTCCTCTCTTATTCTTTACTTCAATTATTAGTAAGAGTTCTAATATAAGAAGTATATAAATAAAAGCTATATAATAATAACTCAAATAAAAGAAATTATTCAACCAAATAAATTTGCATTTAAAAAACATTTAAAAGATAAAAAAAATCACAAATAAAAGGGAATGCACTGCACTACAGAAAAAATAAATTGGATTTAGAACCTATACAGACCAAAGATTGAATTCAGTCACTGCTGATTAGTATACCTAAAGCTCTGGGTAAATTACCATAACTTTCTTTCTAAACCTCAGTTTACTAATCTGTAAAAATTAATTAATAACTCATGTTTAATGATAACAATGTTAATATACATTTTAAAAAATACTGAAAATTAAAAGTGCAGAGAAAAATGCTCTATAATTGTTTAGGTAGATCTATTTTTCTATTGGTGTGGTATAATTACCCAAGTAGGACAAGAAAATGTATGACATGGAAGCATGACCATAAATAGCCTAAGTGTTCATTCGAAAATATTTAATAAACTATTTGTATATACAAGACACTCTTCATAAAAACTAGGGATATAACGGTCACAGAAATAATCCTGACTCATGGATCCTATGTTAATATCGGATAGAAATCTATTAAACTCTCTTTCAGCTTTACTTTCAGCTATGATTTTTCTTTGTACCATCTTCTCCAAGTCCAGATCAAAGGGAGGAGCAGAGTCAGCTGGAGTGCACCCTTTGTCTCTGCAGTTCTATCACTGTTCAACATAAAATCTCTACCTACTTCTCAGGAAGACTTCAAACATTAATAAGGCAATGTCGATGGGGTGACAACCACTAAGAAAGCAGAATATGAATGCAAGAAATCATAACTTACTGCTTCTCAAATGTTATATAAGATGTTCAACTGGATATGTGCTATTAATGAAAAAGCAAACTTTACAATAAGTAGGAAGTCAGAATGGGAAAACGTTTGGAATTTTTCATTACTTAAAGAAGGATGTTCTATCTAATTTTTAGAAGTTATTCTAGCTTCATGAGGTGCTTTGTAAATACAATTATATGAGCTTCTAGAAAGAGAGAATGAACTTTTAGATACATGCTGAGGTTCTTATGAGGCAAAAGAACAGAGAAAAGTATTTTGAGGTGTTGGTAATATTAGGATGAACCATATATAATTACTGAAATAATTGTTTTTGTTTTCCTAAACTGAAAATTTTAGATGATTCACTGTAGGTTGCACTTATGAATTGCCTTGAGTTATGTTTTTATTCATTGAGAGAAGTATTAAGCTGATCTAATACTGCATCATAAATAATTTGTATTAATCATAAGAAATAACTAATTTAAGGCTTCTTTATTAGTTGGAATAGTTATCAAGAGGTATTATGAAAGTATCAGTTTCCGAAAGATGATAACTAGTGGCTGGAGCCTCAGCTGATATTGTTCATGGATTTCATTCCAACCTTAGTGTAATGTACAGTGTTTGTGAAATCCAAAACAAAGGTTGGAGGTCTGTGTTGGAGGAGAGGCTTTAGTAATCATCCTTTGAAATCAATTCACAGAATTTAAAATCCCTTTAACATATTTGTAAAATCAAGTTTCATAATTGGGAAAGGTCTTCAACTGAAATTCTTACCATATTTAAACTTAGTAACCAAAAATAGTAGACAACCTAATTTCAACACATATCCCATATCAAGGCCAGTGTCAGAATTGGATATATTAGAATTCTAATTGGCACACTTATATTCCACTTATATGTATATTTTAAAACACTGATATCCCAAGAGCATGTAATAATTAGTCCAGAGGATTATTCAGATCATTAGCAGGAGGTTGTGGTGTTTTGACGAGACCGTTGCCAAGAATAAGGGCAGAGACACATCATCTTAGATTCTTCGGGGAAGCCTCGTGGAGAAGGTAGATTAAGGAATAAAGAGTTTCCTATAAAACAAACTAGAAATACTCCACTGAGTTATGTGAACACAGTAGTGTAAATGTGTGCTTACAAAAATGAATTATCCAATTATTACAAATGTAGCATGAGAATATGGTATATATTAACTGCTGTATAAAAGAAAAAAGGTGAAGGGAGGCATATCTTTTGGCTTATATTTTATAAAAGAAAGGAGGATTAAACTCTAAAGTTAAGAGGTAGTGTCAGGAGTATCCTTTCATTATGAATGATAATTTAGCAATTTGCAACATTTATTTATTCTCTCTTTAAGCTATAGTCATCTATGATCCTTATTAATTTATTAAACTCTTTTTTTTTAAGATTTTATTTTATTTATTTTTTAGAGCGAGGAGAAGGGAGGGAGACAGAGAAATGTATGGTTGCCTGTCACATGGCCCTCACTGAGGACCCGGCCTGCAACCCAGGCATGTGCCCCGACTGGGAATCGAACCGAGACCTTTTGGTTCCCAGCCTGCGCTCAATCCACTGAGCCACACCAGCAGGGCTAATTTATTAAATTCTTAACTAACAGTTGTCAAAATTAACTTTAAAGAAGTTCTTTCACATTGTGTTTGCAACAGTCTTATAGGGTAAGAACAAATATTACCATTTTATGAAAAAGACAATCAAAAATGAAATTTCTCCACATTGACAGACTACAAATAGCAAAATCAAATATTCACATTTTTGTAATTCACCATGAAGTCTGATGCTTCTTGCTGTCTTTCATATTTCATTTCCACATTTCACAGAATTTGTTGTTATAAGTATTTGGACAGACATTTTTTTTTCTTATTCAATATCCAAAATCTTTCATCACACAAAAAAATAAATAAATAAAATTGCTGCATCTTAAACTACCACCTCGAAGTAAGATCACTATCTCCTCATTGATTTTTCCTCTCCTTACTGCACATGGTCATTTGAGATCATACCCTAAAAGCCTGGTTTGAGTTGTCACAAGAGAAGAGTCTTCTGTAATTCTCTGCTCTCCTCTGTTGTTTTTGACATTTTAGAATAATCCATGGAAAACAGAAAGCCTTCACTATCTATACAGCATCCATCAAATTTGAGTCACTATTGTGCATATTTAGTTCTTGGTACCAGATTTTAAAGAGGAGAGGATAAAGATAATCAAACTCTGCCCTGAATAAGATATATAAGCTGTTTGGAGACCCAAGAACAATGCCATGTGAAATCTATCACTAAAGCCCCTGGAGCACCTAGGGTAATTTAACATCGGGAGGTGAATAGGATCTTGGTCTCTATGCCAAATTCTGAGCAGTTCAATGGCATTCCCCCAAGTTCTGCAAATTCCCAGGTCCCTTGGTTCTCAAGATTTCCTTTTGACCGATTCCAGCTATTGAAACTGTAAACTCTTGTTTTCATGCACTTATCAATTCCCATGGTTTATTTTCATTCTCTACTAAATACTGAAATCTAGTCATGGGACTAAGCTCCTTTGGCTTAATTTTCCTCTGTAAAATTTACATTGATCATTTGTATATGGAGGAGTCTTTATTAAAGGTTTGGGAAGATGGAGAGGTAATTAAATCACAAAATGCAAAAGGAAAAAGTAAGTTATTCTTAAAAGTGTTTTGATCTTATCCCAACATCACTGGCCATATTTCTTCGTAAGCGTAAGATAGAGTACACCACTGTTGTCACCTTGTTGCTCCAATTTTCTCCTGCTAACCTCCACTCCCAGTTCCTTTTCTCTGGTGTAGAGCAATGTATATCTTTCTTTTCACAAGCCACGACTTTAGGTTCTCACCACATTTACCCAAAGTATCATCTTATTTTCCTTCAAAATGAATTCTCCCTCTAAGAACAAGTATGCTATAGTGATATATTTTTAAATATGGTCATGGAGTTTGGCCACCAGAGTGTATGTGTGTGTAGGTGTGTAAATTTTTAAATAAATTGTCTCAATACATAAACTGCAGTTTTTCATAAAAACCTGTATTTTCAGCTTCTTCTGAAAAATAGAACCTCTGGAAATGCCAATCCCCCATATTTTCATGAAAATAAATATATTTGAATGGTGATTGGCCCTGTTAAATAGTGCATACCTTCTCAGATTTTCCAACACCCTCATCATTCCGTTTTCTAGGAAGACTCTTTTTCAGTTACATCTTTGACATTTAAAGGCTTATCATATTGCATGTCCTAGTTTAGAACTACTGAGAGAATGGATACACCTATAAAAGGTTTATAACTAGGCAATCAATAATAGAAATTAATCATGAATCAGTATCTAAAAATATGTAAATTCTTTGAAAAGAAAATAAACTGGAATTTATAAAGCTTCAGGTACAGGTTATATTAAGAATAATATGCCTCACATGACCAAAAGACAGAATCGGAATGACCCAGGAATCTTTTTAAATATACTAGATAACTAAACTGAATCTATAGAGATTCTGAATTTAGAACATCTGGATTGAGGCCTTAGAATTAGTGTTCCTTAAATATTTGCCAAGGGATTGTTATTTATAGCAAAATATTGAATATAGACCATAGGCTTATAGTACCTAATATCTCAACAAGCAGTTGAGGTTTGCAATATCAATGCTAACTACATTGTTTTCTAAGTACACAGACCTTTCTGCATGAAGTTTCCACAGTCAACTGCCCTGCTAAAGAAGGATCTTGCCATTGGACTCATGGGCAATTCAAGAGTAGAATGTCAGAAACCCTACACTGTGATCTGGCTCAAATCAATTACCTGGACCAGTTAGATTCTCACACTCTGGTCTCTGAATTATAGAATTCAGGAAGAAGGCTTGGTATACCTATGTGCACCGAAAGTTAAAAGGTAATAATAAAGATACTGAAAGGCTTTAGATTGGACCACATACAATCAAAATTTATGAGAGAGCGAAGAAGAACTATGAGGTGGAGGAAAAATACACAGCATCCCCACCACTGCCATTGGATAAGGGATAGGTAAGAAAAAACTAAAAAATAATTGAGCAGCAGATAAATAAACATACAAATAATAACTAAGGAACTGGGAGTAATTAGGGGCACAGAAGAAGATCCAGGAACTCTGGTGGCCAAGGCCTCTAGTACGCACTTTAATCCAAACTACACACATATTTCTTATCTGAGCATCTGGTTTGTAGTTTTTCCCTGGGTCCCCAAACATGTGTGTTCTTGTAGTAAATTACATATCATTTGACATAACTTAAATATATCCTTTTCTTCAAAGTCAATTATCAATAATAGATATCCCTTGTACACACAGATAAGAAATGGAGATGGAAAACTTTTTAGATAACTAGCCCATTCACTAATATTAGACCCTCAGCCATAATATTGATTTATAGCATCTACACTACCTTAAATCTGATAATACTTTCCTGATGACTGTGAAAATTAATAAATTTTTATCTTTGTAATTAGGCAGTTAGAGTTAGCAATTTTGTTTTGGGTACTTATTGTGGCATTATGCTAAATATTTATAAGACTACTCTCACTTTATTCCAGAGTGCCATCATGGGTTAAGGTATGAAATGTCATGAGCAATGCTCTGATAATTCAGTAAGGGAGGGGACAAAGTTAAAAGTAGAGTGACACCCAATCACAGGCTTAGTTTGAAGGATGGGGTGAGGGTCGCCATCAGGTAAGACTTCCTGTTGGGTGTATTACTTGCAAAGAAGACCTTTTGGAAATATTCTAATGGCCACCTCCAACAAGTTTAATCAAATTGATTATAATTAATTGTCATGAATTCAGCAGATGTAAAAAGTCAACATCGAAGTCAAAATCTGGAGGAGAGAGATGCCCACTTTCTTATCATCACAATAAAAGACCTTGTCTCTTCACAGGTAAACTTAAAGAAAACTCAACATTTACCACCTCCTTTTTGCACCCCTTGGTCTCTCTGTCACCCACTCCAATTTAGTCTCTGCCTTGTTACTACATGAAACAAATCTCAGGAAGGTCAACAGTAGTGTCAACATCACTCATTTCAGCACGTATTTGTTTTAGCATGCTTCTTCCTCAACAACCTTGAGTCTGGAAATACCTCTTTGCTTAGCTTGTGACCTAATTGCTTTCTGAAAGATTCTCTCACCATGCTGTATTTTAGGCTCACCGTCATCTATCCAATTATGAAATTTGAGAATTCTTCCTAGTTTAGTCCCAGAGCTCCTTATCCTCATGCTTTTTAAATTTTATCTCTTAGTAATGTCATCCCTGCCCATGGTTTTAATGACTATCTCTGTATACCGATACTTCCAAATCTCTACCTCCAGCCAAGTCTCTCCTATGAGAAGGCTAACCAGCTGCTGACTCAGAATGTACTTCAAATTGTACATATTGAATTTCTAACTCATGAGTGTTCCTTCACCTATCCTTTACCATATGTTTCTTGCAAATCTGTAAACTGAAGAATATCTCAGGAACTAACTTCCTCAGTTTAGTTGTATTAACCATATATCTCAAAGTCACATACAATACCAACCTTTTTTTGATTCTTGTATACAAATTGTCACCAAGACCTGTTAATTTGGCTTCTAAATATGTCTATATTTCCACAAACAAATTACAAGGCCCAGATAAAAAACTGGTGCCATTGTTTAACTGAGAATAATGTAATTGCCACCTAGTTTGTCTATCACTTCCTCTCTGATCCCTCACCAATCCTTCCTCAACATAGCAGCCAGAATAACATTTTCAAAATAAATGTTACCAAGTTATTGCTTATAATTCCTGCTATTGTATTCCATTACTCTAAGATAAAATTCAAATTCCTAAATGCCCTTAATTGTATATCTAGCCCTAGATACCTCTAAGTTTAGAAGGGTGCTTGGCTCCAAGTGGGGGCTTAATTGCGTATTGTTGAATGAATGTCCAGTGAATAGAAATGACTATTGGTATTGTAAAGGTAGCATTAAACATGAAAAGAATATAGGCAAGAGAAATATTGAGGACAGAGTTCCTTAAAATGTCCTCAGTTATGGCCTTAAATTGTGAGGACCAGTACTTCACAAACATAAACCAGCTCAATTAAGAAGGTCGGGGAAAGTTAGTTTGGGGTGCATGTGTTTAGGTACAATGACATTCCTTGGGGTCTAAAACCAAGAAGCATATCTGGGCTTCAATAGAGACTCAAACTAGGAACTGGAAAATTAGAAATTGATATTGACTTCTCTCTCTTTCTGGGTATGCATCATTTCATACTTTTTTTTTTTGTCTCTGTGCTTCTGTTTCATTTTTATTTTGTTTAACAAGACTGGCATTTTATCTTGAGTTTTTTTCCAGGATTTGGAAAAAATGTAACATCTCCTTGTTCCAATAAACCACAGTGATTGATGAAACTTCATTCTTGAGAAGAGATTATTATTGATGTAGCTTAAGTTGGGTGTCTATACCTGATCAAATAAACTATGGCCAGGAGCATAAAATCAATAACATGGCTGACTATTTCTCCTTTTCCAGGATAGATTGGGGAGGAGGGTTGAGAAGAGGATATTGCTGCATTGTAAGAGAGACATTGTGAGTTTTGTTTGGAGAAGACTGAGTTATTTGTTATTGGATCAAAACAGTGCTTACTGGATTTGTGAGAAATTTGCCAGAATAAGTCTTTGTCTGAATAAAAGTTCCCTCATAGTCTGATTTCATAATCTAACCTACTATCCCTTTCCTTCTCTCCAGGATTTATGCAGATAAACCAGGTTAATTGTTTCCTTTGAATGTCCTCTTAAGAAAAAATTTCAAATATCCTTGACTCATATTTGAAATTGAACAATGCATATGTTTGTGCAAATCCAAGCACAATATAAATCATGTTAAGACAATTCTTCAAAACAAAACAAAACAAAATTGTGGCTTAGTAGATAAGACTTGTATTAATGGCAAGATTACATCTATGTACAATATCTCTAAATTTACAATAGACTCAAAAATTTACTCTCAATCTAGGAAAACTGAACCATGTTTATTTTCATTGAAAAGTTTTTTCTTTAAGGCTAATCTATAGATAAGTGCCAAAAAAGTTTATCTTGGCAGTTGAATTCTATATAGCATGGATACCTGAGCTGAATGGCTCCTGTCTTACAATTATATGGGATTTAAAGCATATGATTCATAAGTACAATTGCAACTAATTTTAGACAAAGTCAAACAACGTATGATAGGGAAGTAAAAATATTATGGTCGATTTTCACTTTATATGGAGCTTCTTAACAATATGCTATATTTATATTCAAAATAAGAGAGGACTGTACTTGTGTCCATTTCTAAAACTACCAATGCCAAAAAAACCAAGGTGGTCACTAGAGTGTCCCATATTTTATGGGAATTACACAGACTAAAAAAAATGGTAAAGTACATTCATTTGACAAAAAGGAAATGATAAAAGATGAACTTTGTAAAAGGAATAAAAACCACCAAGAATGTTTACTTAAAAAAGATGTGTATTATAAACCTTAAAATAATTAAAATACAAAAATTAGTATAGCTAATAATTTTAAAAAGGAGGAAAAATGGAATCATAAAAATATTCCATTTATGAAAAGAAATTTTATTTTGTAAAACCAACATTTATTTTTAATTTATCTATTACTGGGTCTCAACTAGAGACTTTATTCAATAAAACAAACAAAATAAAAATGACATCACAGCATAAGATACAGAGTCTTACACAGAAACCAATGAGAGAAAACATGACCACTTTCCCCCCAAAAATAAAGATAAACAAATAGAAGGGCAACATAAGGATGGGAAATGAATAGGTCAAGTCAGGAATTCTGGCTGAAAATCGACATTGAATTTCTTTCAGCCACTTAAAAGCTACGGATTTATTTTCTTCATATTAGAAGGGAGGTAGCAAACACATAGCAAGGTATTTATGTCAATAATCACATTAAACATAAATGGTCCAATATTTTAATCAAGAGGTATAAATTGTCTGATTGGAAGGAAAAATTAAAATAAAATAACAAAACCCAAAATATGTTACCTATAAGAAACACACTTTAAATATAGAAAAAATTAGGATAAAAGTAAAATTATGATAAAAGATATGCTATGTTAACATTAATAATAACATAGCTGAAGTAGCTGTTAAATGCCAAAGTGCATTTAAAAGCTGAGAAAAGGAGTATCTTTTAATAATAATAAGTAAATAAATTTATTAAGAGATACAAAAACCTAAACATTTATACAACTAATTAACAAGAGTTCAAAACACATGAAGCAAAACTGAAATCTATGAGGGATAATAGATACATAAATAACTATGGTTAGATATTCCCATAGCACTCACTTAATAATCACTGGAACATTTAACCAAAAAGTCAATGTGGATAAAAAGAACAACATTAGAACCAACTTGATACAATTGCTATTTAGAAAACACACCACCCAACAAACAGAAAAATATACATTTTTCAAGTATACACAAAACATTTATGAATAGAGATCATTTTCTGCATAAAACAAGTTCCAATGACTTTATAAAAATTGTTATACAAAATATGCTGTCATGTCAATGAAACTAAATATGAAATCAACAATAAATATTTCAAAATGCTCAATATTTATATAAATAAAAGAATACATGACTAATAACCCATGAGTCATAGAAGAAATCAAGAGGAGTTACTAAATATTTGATCTAAACAAAAATACATAACAATTAAATTTGTAAGATACTGCAGAAGCAGTACTGGGAAAATTTATAGCAATAGAAAAAATGTTTTTAAATAAATGACAGCTTCTGCATTAAAAAGAAACAGATTAAACCCGATATAAATAAAAGAGGGAAAATAGTAAAGACTACATACAGAAATCAGTGAAATGGAAAAAAAAAATAGAATATTTCATTGGAACCAAAAGCTGGTTCTTGTAAAAAGTGAATAAAATTAAACTTTAGCCAGACAGACAAAAACATAGATAGAAGACACAAACTACCAATATCAGAAATGAGAGAAGTGATGAACTACATATCTACAGATATTAAAATGTTAATAAGCTAATATTATGAGCAACTTTAAGCCATTAATTCAACAAATTAGGTGGAATAGAAAATTATTTAGCAAACTGAAGTTTAATGAAAAAGAAATGAACAATCAGTATATCATATTTATTAAAACAGCATTTCTAGTTACTGCCACAAAAAAATTTGGAAAAAAATTCCAAACATTTATAGAAGAAAAACACCAATTGTACATAAATTCTTTAAAATAATTGAAAAGACAGAAATAACTTTTAAACTCATTTAAGATCAGCATTATTCTGAAGCCAAACCAACAGATACACTACACACACACACACACACACACACACGAGGTCTGTCTGGAAAAAGTGCAGTCATTGTTAATATAATGAGAAAGGTTTGGGTGTCATCGATTTAACCTGACAGCCAAGGAGAGTGGACTGGAATGCACACACATTAAACTATGATGACTTCACTGTACTAGTCAGTGGGGGCGTTAGCTGCCACTGACTGAGCTTGTGTACTGCATGGCCATCGTATTCAAAGTGACTGAGCAAGCAGAGCAACAAATCTGTATCAAATTTTGTGTTAAACTTGAACAGTTTTCTGATGAAACTGTTTGGATGATTCAGAAGGTTTTCGGGGACAATGCAATGCGTGCAGCACAAAAATGTGGCACAAACACTTCAAAGATGGTCAAGAACCTGTTAAAAGTGATCCATGTTCTGGAAGGCCTGCAACAAGCAGGACGCTTAAAAATGTTGAACGTGTATGGGCTGCAATCAACAAAGATCAGTGACTAAGAGTGAGAGACCTAGAAAATGATCTGGGGATTCCAAAATCTACTGTGTCCAAGATTTTGACTCAAGATCTTGGCATGAAATGTGTTGTGGCAAAATTAGTTCTACGGCTTCTGCTGCCAAAGCAAAAGGCACATTGTGCTGCCATTGCTAATGGCCGTAGGAGAACTGTGTGAGGTCCCAAGGTGCCTACCTTGATGGGGACTAGGCATTATTGCCCTATGTCCAATGCTCCTTGTAACTTGTATCTTCTTCAATAAGTGTCTCTATCTTTCATAGTACATGGAGAGACACTTTCTGGATAGATCTTGAAAGAAAAAAACAAAAACAGAAACTACAGACAACTATCCATTAAGAAGGTAGCTGTAAAAGCTTCAAAAAACATTTTAGCAAATAGAATTAAATAATATAACATAAGAAGAATGTATGATAGCCAACTTCATTTTATCTCAGCACACAAATCTCGTTTAACATTGAGTATAAACACAATGCAATTGATCATATTAATGAACTAGATGAGAGAAACATATAATCATCTAAGTCAATGCAGAAAAGGGATTTAAGAAAATGCAACACCTATTCCTAAGAAAAAAATGTAAGCAAACTAGGAATAGGCAGAAACTTTTTCAACCTAATTAAGGGAAACTACAGAAGACCTACAATAACATCAGTTAATGGTGAAAGACTAACTGCTTTCCACCATAAGATCAGAAAAGGGACGAAGATGCCTGTTCTCATCACTTCTATTCTGTATTGTACTGAAAGTTGTATTTAGCACAATAAGACAAGGGGGGAAACATTCAGATTAAAAATAAAAAAATAAACTGACTTATTGACAGATGACATCATCTTCTATGAAATCTTCTATGAAGATTTCAATGAAATCTGTAAGAACTCCTAAAAGTAATCAGTTTAGCAAAACTGCAGGATATAAGCTAATTACACAAAAATCAATTATATTTCATATACTAACAATGAACTATTTGAAAGTGAAGTTGAAAATATCTTTATAACAGCATAAAGATATAAAATTCTTAGAAATAATATGACAGATGATGTAAAAGATCTACATTTTGAATTTTAGAAAATATTGAAAATAAACAAAGAGGTACATCATGAACATGAATCAAAGGTCCCAACATTAAGATGTTAATTCTTCTAAAATTGATGTGTAGATTTAATGCATTTGAAAATAACATCCTAGTAGGCTTTTTGAGCAGAAATTAACATGTATGAGTCATATGTGGAAATACAAAGATCTCTAATAGCCAAAGTTCTTTTAAAAATCATAGCAAAATTGAAGGACTGAGATTACAAGATCTCAAGACACTATACTGCTGCACTAATTAATACAGTTGTGGTATTAGCATAAAATTAAAAAGAATGAATCAGCCCTGGCTGGTGTGGCTCAGTAGATTGAGCACTAGCCTATGAACCAAAGGGTGGTGAGTTCAGTTCCCAGTCAGAGTACATGCCTGGGGTTGCAGGTCGGGGGCATGCAAGAAGCAACCGCACATTGATGTTTCTCTCCCTCTCTTTCTCTTTCCCTTCCCTTCTCTCTAAAAATAAATGAATAAAATCTTTTTTTAAAAAATGGGTCCAAGGAACAGAATAGAGACTTCAGAAATAGACATGTGGACAACTGATTTTTGACAAAGAAACAAAGTTAATTTAGTGGAGAAATTATTTTTTGAAAAATAGTGCCTAAAATATTGGATATCTATATGCTAAAATATCAACTTTAATACATACTTGCACTATATAGAAAAAAATAGCTCAAAATGAAACAAAGCCTTTAATATTAAATAGAAATTATACAACAATTTTGGAAAATAGTTTGGCGGTTTCTTAAACATATGACCTAGACTTTACATCTCAAATATTTACTCAAGAGAAAAAAAGCATACGTTCACACAAAAAGTTTTATAGCAATGTTTATATCTGCTTTATTTCTAACAACTAAAACCTAAAAACAACTCCAAAATCCATCAACAAGTGAATGGATAAGCAATAGAAAACTATTCAACAACGACAACAAAAATAAACTATTGGAATATGCCTCAATAAGGATGAATCTTAAATAATCATGATAAGTTAAAAAATCTAGAACCAAAATAAAATGAGCCCCTAATTTATGATATCATGTATATAAAGAGTTTAATAAATGCAAACTCATGTATTCTGATTGGAAGCAGGATGGTATTTGTCAAATTTGGTGGGGGCCTTTGGGACTGAGTAATAAGAATGAGGGATTACCAAGGGCTAAAATGAAAATGTTTTGGGTAATGGGATATATTCATTATCTTGATTATGGTGATAGTTTCTTGGGGGATATACATATTCTAAACTCTAAAAATTATACACTTAAACATGTTCATTGTATGCCAATTGTATCTCAATAATGCCATTTAAGAAAAATAGCATTAATCAGGCTTTAGAAAATGACAGAAGCAAAATATTTATGTGGATGGGCCCACTTGGAGGTCCTCACTGATGAGCTCTAACCATTTTTATCCCATCTTTGTCCCTCTGCTCCAGACACAAATCTTGATACAGACAGACAGAAACACAGAGACAGAGAGACAAACATTTATTTTCCTGATTTGGGTCAGGCACCTACAATTTGCCTAGGAGAGGGCAGATTACTTTGCTTTGGAGTCTCCATGCACATTGGAGAGAGAGTTTTCTCAAATGACATTTGGAATATAACTATGAAAAGAAAATTAAATGGATGGCCAAACTGAACATATTGTTTATTTACTTAGGCATATTTATTCCAATTAACTTTACTTCAACAAACATTTATTCATTGCCTACTCCATCCATGACAGTCCGGATACCAAGGCTGAACACTATACTGATTAAAAGAGAGCCATTTACTTAGGAAGTGATTTACTGGTAGAAGTATATATATCCCAAGATAAGGTAGACACTTCCATGGGATCTTATCCTCTCAGTCTCAGGCCCTGTTCAAATTTAAGAAACTGCCCTATGGTCTGAGCCAGAACACAGAGGTAGGAAGCAAAAGGAAAATTGCAGAGCCATAAAAATAGAAAAAGGCAGAATTACAGGGGTGATGAATATATGAGAAAAGGCATATAGCAAGGAGGGGTGGAGTAATACAAACTCCTTTAAATATACCATATTTTTCAGACTATAAGATGCACACTTCCCCCAAATTTGGGAGGGAAATGGGGGTGCGTCTTATAGTCCAAATGTCGCTCACTTGAGTTCTGTTTACATTTACATTGGTGAAATATCATGTTATTTATGTTATTAAGTATTTTATCACATTTTTTGCTTCATTTTTTTTTTCTATTTTCCTCCTCTAAAACCTAGGTGTATCTTATGGTCCAGTGCATCTTATAGTCCGAAAAATACAGTAGCTACAAACTGTAGCTACCGGTAGAAGAGTGGACAATTACAAACCAAAAGTTTAAGCACACAATGAATAAAAGAATCACATAGACCGAAGCCAGTTAGGATCAGAAGTTGTGAAGGAAAGAAGCACTATATGAAGCACATTAGAACAGGCTTCTATAGATTTTACCAGCTCATTGGACAGGAAGAATTATGTAGTGGGTCAGTGTATAGTGTCTGTAGGTAGGAAAACCTGGGCTGACAAACTTCTCTGCCATTAAAGGGAGACAATTTACTTTGGAAATTAAGTCCTCTCCTCATGTTCTGATCTATTCAATATTGGTAATATTAGCAGCTACCTCACATGTGTATCATGAGGAATGAGTGAGAGAATGGACATAATTCCCTTAAGAGAATACTTTATTCAATGAAAGGTAGAAATAGGTTAGAAATTATTGGAAACATACTCTATATTATCTAGAATTTGTTTATTATATATATCAACTATATAGTAATTTGTATAACTTTATCTTTTTCTTATATTCATGAGATCTCTATTAAGGAACCTCTCCAGTTATGGTCATTGTTTGATATCTTTTCTATAAGCAAGTGAGGACAGCCAGGACACCTTGCTTATTCATTCCTCACTTTCTCCATTGTGCCCAAGCAAAGTGTGTGGCACATATTTGTTGAAAAACAGAAATGATTTGGGTGAATTCCATCTGAATATAGCAATCAGAATTCTAGTAATAGAGTAAAAAGATTCGTTATAGAGCAGCAGGGAAAATATTACCTAGTTACTTGAGCAACTTGTGCCTATTTAAACTTAACAATGGTACAGGCCTCTAGGATGTCTAATCCGTAGAGTTCCATGAGCTTGAAGCTGTTCTTCCTGGCCTCCAATGTGAGATTGCCCCAGATGTTTCAATGATGTGTCTGTGAAGAAAAATTTTCTTTCTATATCTTGTAGTTGTAGAGAGAACTATATAATTTTTGTACATATATGTATGTAGAGGGTGGGGAAAGTAGGTTTACAATGGTTCCTATGGAAAATAATACAAATAAATAATATTACAAGAATAAACTGTTTCACATACTTACAACTATAAACATCCTTCTGCCCCACAATGTGTGTGTATTTTATCTTGTCTTACAATAGGCCATAAAAAAAAATAAGACAATCATTCATCATTTTGCTTTTGCCTTTCTTAAACCCTGGAAGTTCTTTCACATGTAAGCTATCAAGAATTAACTAAAAGGTGCCAATGTGTCTTTGTATGAGCAAATACAGATATAATACAGAATACATTCATTCAGAACGAAGGAAATTCTATTCTTAAATTTATTCAATTATTTATTCAGTGTCGTATTTTTTAAAGTTTATTGAACACTTTTTATAATCACATATATCATTAATATATCCTAGTGATTTCATTTCATTAAAAGTATAAAATATAAGAATGCATACAGTGAAGAAAAGTCCTTGCTGGCTAACTTTTCCCCCATAGTTTTTATGGCGACCTCTCTCCATAATCAGGATTTTGAGCCCTTCAATTGCTGAACTAGCAAACTATTTGTAAGTTACATATGGTACTAGCCGAAACTGCAGACTTTGCAAGACTTTCCAAGAATTTCAGAAATGGCACAAAAGGAAATATTAAATGTATCTAGTAGTAAAGGTATGATGAGGAAGACACATTCAATGGCAGAGTAAATTCGTTCAGAAAAAGAGCAGCACAGGCAATCAAGATAACCAGTGTTACCACATTACCCCGAGAAAGGTATTGAAAATTCTAGCCTCCATCTTTGCTGGAGATAAACTCATCACTGCACAGCTCAAGCCATCCAAAATAGAAAATGCTTGATTCTTACTCTCTCACAAATGGGTAAAATAACAAACCTGGTAAAGGAAGCTTTTTTCAATGGTCAGAAAAGACATCTTCTACTGTCCCTCACTCCCTCCTCTCAGAAATCCTTCAAACCAATCCATACACCATATGAAATTAGATGCATTAAATTTATTTTATGAGATCTCCATAATAGCTTTGAACCAACAACTTAGCAAACTAATGAAAGTAACTTCTGACTTGGAAGCATTTCTTTCCACTTGGAAATACCGAAGTCAAGGAAATACAATTTAAAAAAAAATTGTAGAAGGCAAATAATATGTCATACGTAAAAGAAGCGAATTGTGAATCAAATAGCACTTGGATGACGAGGAGGGGAGATGCACGCCCGCCTTTGCCAGGGCGACGCAGCAGGGCTCTGTGGAAGTTGGGAATGATTGGATTGGCCAGAGTTGGTTTTTGTGCATGGAGCTTCCTGTTGGCTGGCCTGATGTAGTGTTATTAAGCAATTTGGGCTGGAACATCATTATTCTCCATGAAGAATTTAAAGAAGATCCTGATTTGAGCCTATTGCAAGAGGAGTCACGCTGTGCCATGCAGTATAAAAATATCATCAGTCTTATGCCACTGGCACATTCAAACACCTAGTGGGATAAGCCAGGCACCAATGTTCAAGGTTTTATATAAGGCAACAGCTGCTTTGGTCAGACAGTTAATTAAATATGTTAATTTCCCATACAACCAACAGTAGCGACAACAGACCAAAGTGGGATTTTATGCCATTTCTGGGTTCCTTCCTATACCCAGGAGGATGGATTGTGGCCACATCATCTCCCTGTCTCTTTTGTGCTATAATGGTACTTTTTTCTCTTTGGAAACAGCCCTGTTCTATGACAGTGCAAATATTGTACATGCTTTGGTACCACTCTAACCACTGCCAGTTGTCACCACTCCAGTCTTGAAAGGCTATTTGGGTGTGATCCCATGCTAGTGTTTGGTTAGTCAGTAAATATCACAAATCATGCTGAAGGTGGAGAATGGGCTCTTTTTCCATTTGTGTCATTCTGGCTTGGCATTTATATCTTTGTGGAACTGATAGAGCACAGAGTGTAAATCACGTAAGAACAATGACTAAACTCTGTCCCAGGAATGAGGAAGCACCAAAAGATTGATCAAGATGGTGTTGTGAGTTAATCACATGGAGTGCACAAAAATGAGAGTACATTGTTTAAACATAACGACACGCAAATGTGCTTTCTGGCAATATGTGTCACTATGAAAGGAAGAAAATGTTCTCAATTCATGAAGAAAAGTAATCACAGTATCTAGGAATTATAAAGGTAACAATGACATGGAACCATTTATAATATTTTTGTGTGTGTGTCTTAAAGGAAAGTTTGAACATCTCTAGGGAGATGGCATTTTAATTATGATAACACAAATGCTTGTCAACACCTAAGTGAAACAAGGTTCACCTTCAGAGAATCTGTACAGTGGAGGAACTGTTGGAGAAGGTCATGCTTGGTGATTGGCATTTTGATAGAAATCCTTATCAGCCTACAAGTTTCTCAAGGAACTTCAAAATGCACATGGTTGGTCATTAGGTAATCATCAGTAGAATACGTATATGCTCGTATCTACTGTCACTTTTTCAGGAGGCATAATTTTTGTAAAGCACATGTATTGGTCATATTGCATAAAAATATCTACATTCTATATCATTAAATTGGAATGCAAAGTGATAAAATAGGAAAGACAAGTGAACTGGGATTCCTGTCATAATTGCTACTTTATTTCTATTTCCTCATCTGTAAAATAAGAGGATTGAGGAACTATTCAATAAACTTTAAAATCACATCCTGGGTAGTATGGACATTTTAAGGATGTGGATCCTTCCGATCCACAGACACGAATTATGCTGCCATTGTTTGTGTCTTCCTTAATTTCTTTCTTCAGTGCTCTGTAGTTTTCCATGTACAGGTCTTTTACCTGTTTGGTTAAGTTTATTAGGTACTTTACTTTTCTTGTTGCTATAGTAAATGGGATTTTTTCCCTAGTTTCTTTTTCTGATATTTCATTGTTGGTGTACAAAATTGTCCTCGATTTCTGAATATTGATTTTGTATCCTATTATTTAGCCAACATAACTTATTATGTCAAGTAGTTTTTGGTGGAGCCTATAGGGCTTTCTATGTACATTATCATGTCATCTGTGAATAATGATAGTATTACTTTCTCCTTTTCCAAATTCCTTTTATTTATTTTTCTTGTCTGATTGTTGTGGCTAGGACTTCCAGTACTATGTTGAATAAGAGTGGTGAAAGCGGATACCCTTGTCTTGTTTATGATCTTAAGGGGAAAGCTTTTTTTTTCCCTATTGAATATGATGTGGTCTGCAGGTTTCTCGTATATGGACTTTATTATGTTGAAGTATGTTCCCTCTATTCCCATTTTGCTCAGTATTTTTATCATAAACGGGTGCTGTATTTTAAGAAAAGCATTTTCAGCATCAATTGACATGATTATGTGTCTTTTAATCCTTCATTTTGTATGTGGTATATTATATCCATACTACCCTAAGCAATCTACAGATTCAATGCAATTCCTATTAAAATACCAATGGCATATTTCACAGATCTACAACAAATATTTTAAAAATTTATATGAAACAAAAAAAAACCCAGAATAGTCTCAGCAATCTTGAGAAAGAAGAACAAAGTAGGAAGGATCACAATACCTGATATCAAACTATACTATAAGACCATTATAATCAAAACAGTGTGGTACTGGCATAAGAACAAACATATAGATCAATGGAACAGAATATTGAGCCTAGAAATAAACCTATATCTCTATGGTCAATTAATATTTGATAAAGGGTGCAGGAGCATAAAATGGAGTAAAAATAGCCTCTTCAATAAATGTCATTGGGAGAAATGAACTGGTATATGCAAAAAAAATGAAACTTGACCACCAACTTACACCATACACCAGAATAAACTCAAAATAAATAAAAGACTTAAACATAAGCCGTGACACTATGAAAGTCCTAGAGGAAAACATAGGCAGGAAAATTTCAGATATCCCATGAAGTGGTATTTTGCCAATATATCTCCTGGGGCAAGGGAGATAAAGGGGAAAAAATAAACAAATAGGACTGCGTAAAGTTAAAAAACTTCTTCATGGCTAAAGAAAACATTAAAATGAAAAGGACACTGACAAAATAGGAGAAAATATATTTCCCAGTGATACATTAGACAAGGATTTGATCTCCAAAATACAGAAAGAACCCATCTACTCAACACCAGGAAGACAAACAATCCAATTAAAAATTGGGCAAAGGACCTGAATTGACACTTCTTCAAGGAGGACATAGAGATGGTCCATAGACATATGAAAAGATTCTCAGCATCACTAGCCATCAGAGAAATGCAAATCTCTCAATTCTGACACTATCTCCCAGGAGACAGGCTCAGATACCACAGGTGAAAAATTCAGTCCCACAAGACCACCCTCCACATCAGACAGCAATGACAAGCCTAGGTTGTTACTTGTTCTTCTAACTGACCTGCTGCAATTTGGAAGTTCTAAGGACTACCCCTTTCTTCCAATTCAGGGTTTCAATCACAAATTCAGATTGTTATATATACTTTGACCAACTGACTATAAATTACACCCCCTCCTTGGGTTTGATTAATTTGATAGAACAGTTCACGAAACTCAGAAAAGCTGTTTTCTCACTAAATTATCAATTTATTCAATAGATATTAAAGGATATGAATCATCATTCAGATGAAGAGATACATATTGTGAGAAACAAAGGAGCTTCTCTCTTCCAGGTCCAGCCTAGTGGTACTTGGAAAACATCCCTTCCTTACAGGTTTTTATGGAGGCTTCATTACATAGTCATGATTCATTAATTCATCGGCCATTGATGATTGATTCAACCTATACCCCTTCCCCCACTGAAAATCAGAAGGTGTAACTGAAATTTCCAACCCTCTATTTTTTTATTGTTTCTCCTAACACAAGTCCCCTCCTTAGATGCTTTGCAAAGTTTACCATTAACATATAAACTCAATTGTGGTAGAAAGGGCTTGTTATAAATAGCAAAATACACATTTTATCTTTATAACTTTGAAGGGTTTTTTTTCCCCAGGAACTGAAGAGTCCAAGTACTACAACAAAAGATTCTCTCATTGCTCTGATCACTCAGGAAATCCCAGACTTTGGGAACTGTAAGCCAGGAACCCTGGACAAAGACAAACTATATATGAGAATAATGTAGTATATATATATATTTTATGAATCCCAGTATCACCAAAGGCTTGAGAGCCAGAGAACAAATGGTATAGATTTAAGTCCAGCTATGAAAGCCTGAAACCAGGAGCAAAATAACAGAATATTTAATGTCTCCGCTCATCAGTCAGGCAGGGTTAATTCAACCTTTCTCAGCCTTTTTATTCTATCCAGGCCTTTAACAGATTGGATGATGCCCACCTGCACTGGGCAGGGCCATCTGCTTTACTCAGTCCTCAAATTCAAATGCTAATCTATTTCAGAAACACCTTCAAATATACACCCGTGCGTGCTTAACTATCTGGCATTCCCGAGGATCAGGCAAGTCGACTCATAAAAGTATGGATCTAAGGCATGAGGAGCAAACAAAGCATTGTATGGGCTTTCCATGTCAGTACAAAGGTAACCAAGGTTGAGTTGGATTTTGGAATATATACTTACCCAAGTTAATGAAGATTAAAATTTAAAATGGTAAAGATTCCACAACTGCCAAATTATGAGATTTCAGTTCATGACTAAGAATTTGTACAATCAGATTTGAAATGTTTCCTCATGCTTTTTAAAATGTAGTGGCTGCTCAATGCAAATCAAAATCACAATGAGGTGTCACCTCCCACTTGTTAGAATGGCTATCATCAATAAATCAACAAACAACAGGTGTTGGTGAGGATGTGGAGAAAAGGGAACCCTTGTGCAGTATTGCTGGAAATGCAGATGGATGCAGCCATTGGGGAAAGTAGTGTGGAGTTAACTGCCTTATGACCCAGTGATTCCACTTCTGGGAATTTATCTGAAGAAACGCAGGACACTAATTTCAAAGAATACATGCCCTCTTATGTTCATTGCAGCACTGTTTACAATAGCCAAAGTTTAGAAGCAAACCAAGTGTACATAGTAGATGAGTGGATAAAAAAATCTATAGTACATTTACACAATGGAATACTACTCAGCCATAAAAAGGAAGG
>PVJI01018702.1:6920-32835 GCA_004026765.1 Micronycteris hirsuta | reverse complement strand
GGGGACCAAGGCTCTTCCAACAGACGCGCGCGTCTGCCTTGGCAACTCACACACCCCAATCCAGCTCCCTCCCACGGAACCTGGAGCAAACCGGGAAGCTGCTGCTACTGGATCCGCAGACCTCCCGGCTCCCCGTGAGGCCCGAGTGACCCCTTCCCTCCGAAGCAGTCTCCCTACCGGCTGATCTTTCAGTTTTATGTGCAGTCCTGGTTTCCAATCTTCCCCCACACTGGAATACAGCTGGGTGATCGCTCTGCTCCTCAGAAAATAGGCCCGATATCCCGCCAGTGGGCCGGAGGATAGCGATCACGCTTCTCTCTTCTCCGCCGCCATCTTTCTTCCTCCTTAGTACATATTTTGAGAAGTGTTTATAAGCCACTGTAAAAGTATAGACTTTTATTAGGTTAAAGTGAGATTTATTGTAGTTTTGAGTAGATAAGTGCTATAGCCTGATTTGTATTTTAAACCAATTATTTTGGCTGCTGTGTTGAGATCAAATAATAGAGGGACAATGGAAATATGCAATAATGGGTAGTCCTTTTAAAAGCAGTCTGGGGGAGAGAGAATGATGGCTTGGATGAGAGTGACAGCAGAGGAGATGATGAAAGTGGATTCTGGTTAATTTAAAGGTAGAGCCAGAAAATGTGGTAGAAATGTGTATGTAGAGAGTGAGAGAAGAAGAGTCAAGAAATACCCCAGGTTTTTGCTCTAAAAAAGGAGAAGTTTGCAATCAGTAGAAATGCGGAGGCTGCAAGTGCAGGAGATTTGAAAGGCAAGATTGGGATTTTCATTTTGGAACTTGAGGTGTCTATAAAACATACAAGTGTAAAGTCAAATTGACAGTTGATGATTTTGGAGTTTGACAGAGAAGCCTAAACTTGAAATATACATTTGGGACTAATTACCATACAGATTAATGAGAAAAAAATAAGAAAATAAATAGAGAAGATACAAAGTCCAAAGACTAGTCCAAAAGAGGCCCCCAAATCTGTTAAAAATGGAATATGAGGAAGAGATGAAGAAAGTAGGAAAACCACAAAAGTGTTCTAGACATCAAGTCAGAAAAGGCGATAAAAGAAAAGGAAGGGGTTTCTCACAACATGGTAGTAGTGTTGGTCTTGAACCAACAGCAGTCCAGTTTCCAGTTTTCCTTTATGAATCAGAGGGAGCAGAGCAGACTTTAGTTGCAAATTATTGGGTATGCTTGTTCTAACTTATCTGGGGAATACCTGCAGGACTCATATAAGTCATTCTTTTGTCAGAATTAACACAGGAAAGTGGTGGGTGCTGCTCATAAAAGCTAAAAGGTGACTTTGAACCCACAGACACTTGTGACAAAAGGGTAAAAAATGTAGAGACATCCAATAGAACCTCTGAGGCCCAGAGGAGGCATTAGGGTGAGATTCTCTGGGGAATTAGGATTTTCAAAAGCATCTGTTTATATGGGAGAATTTGGGATGCTATGTACAACCCAGGCAAGACCCATACTAGGACATGTTATATTCAAATTTTCAAAAGCAATGACAAAGAGAATTTTGAAAACAGCAAGAAGCAAGTCATCATTTAATAGTGATCCTCAATAAGATTATCAGCTGCTATCCCATCAGATTACTTGGAAGCCAGAAGACAGTAGGATAATGTATGTAAGGAGATTAAAGACAGAAAAAAAACCTGTCATCTGAGAATTCTATATCCAGTAAAACTGTCGTTAAAAATGAAGAAACTAAGATATTCTTAGGTAAACAAAATATGAGGGAGTTTCTTCCTGCCAGACCTTCCCTGTAAGAAATGTTAATAGTGGTTTTTAAGGAAGAAAAAAATGGATCCTATACTGTAACTCATAGTGATAAAGAAAACAAGATATCTGGAAAGGTTAAAAAAAAAGCAAATATAAAAACACTATTATTTAAATTTTGGGTTAAAAATTACACATTTTATTTTCTACATGGGTTTAAAAGAAAAATTCATAAAACAATTAAAAATCTTGTTACTGTGTACACAGTAAAAAGATATAATTTGTAAAACCAATAACATGAAAGGAAGATGAAGCTTTATAGAAGCAAACTTTTGTTTTTTGTATGCAATTGAAGTGAAGTTGGTGTCAATATGAATTACATTGCTCTATCTTTAGGATGTTATATGTAATCCCAAAAGATAGTAACCAAAAATAAAATAGTTGTAAGATATACACAAAAAGAAATAAGATTGGAATTAAAATATGTTGCTATAAAAAGAAACTAAAGATAAAAACATGCAGTAATGGAGAAAACAAGAAACAAAAAAGTTATGAGGCATATAAAAAAACAGACGGCAAGCAGTAAAACCTCTGGCATCTCTCTTAGCAATAATTTTTTCTGATATATCTCCTCGAGCAAAGGAAGCAAAAGAAAAAATAAACAAATTGGACTACATCAAACTAAAATTTTTTGCAAAGAAAACCATCAACAAAATGAAAAGACAACTATTGACTGGGGAAGTTATTTACCAATGGTACATATGATAAGAGGTTAATATCCAAATTTATAAAGAACTCATACAACTCAACACCAAAAAACAAACAATCCAATTAAAAAATGGACAGAGTACTTCCTGAATAGACACCTCTCCAAAGAGGACATAGAGATGGCCAATAGACACATGAAAAGATGCTCATCATCACTAATCATCAGAGAAATACAGATGAAAACCACGATGAGATACCATCTCATACCTGTCAGAATGGCTATCATCAATAAATCAACAAACAAGTGTTGGTGAGATGCAGAGAAAAGGGGACCCTTGTGCACTGTTGATGGGAATACAGATTGGTGAAACTACTATAGAAAACAGTATGGAAGGTCCTGAAAAAATTAAAAATGGAACTGCCTTATGATCCAGCAATTCTATTTCTGTGTATATAGCTGAAGAAACCTAAAACACTAATTTGAAAGAATATATGCACCCCCATGTTCATTGCAGCATTATTTATGATAGCCAAGAAGGAGAAGCATCCCAAGATGATAGGATAAAAAGGAAGTGCTACATATATACAATGGAATATTACTCAGCCATAAAACAGAATGAAATCTTCCCATTTGCGAAAGCATGGATGGATGTAGAGGGTATTATGCTAAGTGAAACAAGACAGTTGGAGAAAGACAAACACCATATGATTTCACTTATATGTGGAATCTAAAAAACAAAATAAGCAAACAAAATTGAAACAGACTTATAGATGCAGAGAACTGACTGATAGTAGCCAGAGGTGGGGGGCGGGGATTTGGGGGACTCTGTAGAAAAGGTGAAGGAATTAAGAAGTAAGAATTGGTAGTTACAAAATAGCCACAGGGATGTAAAGAACAGTATAAGGAATATAGTCAATAATATTGCAATAACTATGTGTGGTGCTAAGTGGTTACTGGAAATATATGGGGGAACACTTTGTAAGTATATGATTGTCTACCACTGTGCAGTATACCTGAAACTAACACAAAATAATATTGAATGAAAACTATAATTGAAAAATAAAAATGATAGGTAAAATAGATATGTTATTAATTTCCTACTCTTATAAAAATGATGCTTATTAATAAAATGCTTTGTACTTAAAAAATAGAAACACAGAGCAAAATGGCAACAATCTTTCTTAGCAGTATTTACTTTAAATGTAAATGAACTAAACTAATGAACCAAAAGACAGAAACTGATAGAAAATATTTTTAAAAATGATCCAACTATATGCTGTCTACAAAATATTCATTTTATATCTAAAGATGCAATTAGTTTGAATGAAGTGAAGGTATAGAAAATATTATCCTACACAAATAGTAATCAAAAGAGAACTGGGGTAGCCAGACCACCATCAGATAAAATGGACTTTAAGTCAAAAACTTTTAAGAGACAAAAGACATTATAGATTAACAAGAAAGTCAACTCATTAAGAAGATAGAACAATTATATGCACCAATAAAACAGAGCCCCCAAAATGTATGAAAAAAACCCATTAAAAGAATGAATGCAGAAACAGACAGTTTTATAATAATAGTAGGAGACTTCAATACCTCACTTTGGATTAAAAAAACAAACAGAAGACCAATAAAGAGATAGAAAACTTGAACAATACTATAAACTAGTTGGACCTAACCGATATTTACAGAACATTCTACACCTCAACAGCTGAATATACATTTTTCTCAAGTGCACATGGAACATTCTCCAGGACAGACCATATCGTAGGCCACAAAAAAGTCTTAATAAAGTTAAAAACTGATATCATAGAGTTATCATACAAAGTATCTTTCCAAATGAAAACATTTTAAAATGAAACTAGAAATCAATAATGGAAGCAAACTGAAAGATTCACAAATAAGTGGAAAATAAACAACACACTCTTAAGCAACCAACAAGTCAAAGAAGAAATTACCAGAACAATTAGGTGACATCTCGAGATACCTAAAATAAAACACAACATATAAAAATTTGTAGAAAGCGGCAAAAGCAGTTCTAAGAATGAAACTCAAAACTGTATCTGCATGCATTAATAAAGAGGAAGGATCTCAAACCAATACCCTAACTTTACACCATATGGAATTTAAAAAAGAAAAGTAAAATAATTGCAAATTATTAGAAGAAAGGAAACCTAGATGAAATGGGAAAATTTCTAGAAACACACAATTTACCAAAACTTACTCAAAAATAAATAGAAAATCCAAATAGACCTATAACTAGTAAGTAGATTGAGTCAGTAATAAAATCTTCCCAACAATAACAAAGACCTGGGCTATATGACTTCACTGATGAATTCAGCAAACATTTGTAAAAGAATAAACACAAATCCTTCTTACTCTTCCAAAAAAATTAAAGAGGAGGAAGCACTTTCTAATTGATTCTATGAGGGCAGCATAGCCATGATACCCAAGCAAAGACTCTACAAGAGACCTACTCAAGAATATTACTCATGAATACTGTTACTAAGATCCTCAACAAGATTACAGTACAGAATTCACCATGACCAAGCAGGATTTATTTTTGAAGTGGAAATATGTTTCAACATATGAAAATCAATCACTATAATAAATCATATTGATAGAATAAAGTCATAAAACTACACAGCTATCTCAATTTTTGAAGCAAACACATTTAAAAAGTTTCAACACCCTTTCATGGTTTTAAAAAAACACACAATAAACTGAGAACAGAAAGGAAACTTCCTCAATATAATAAAGGCCATATATGAAAAAGATAATGTTTTGTTCAATGGTAAAAGATTTAATTTTTTCCCTATAAGATCAAAAACAAGAAAAGGATCTCCACTCTTGCCACATCTATTTAACATAGAAAGTTCTGATCAAAGCAATTAGGGGAAATAATAATGATTTAAATAAAGAAATAAAAGAAACCCAAGTTAGAAAGGAGGAAGTAAAATTATCTTTGTTAATAGATAGGATGGTCTTATATGTAGAAACAGTGAAATATTTCACACATAAAATATTAAAACTGATAAACAAATTCAGCTAAGTTGCAAAAGACAAAATCAACGAACAGAAATCAGTTGTATTTCTGTGTATTAGCAATAAATAATCCTAAAAGGAAATTAAGAAAACGATTCCATTTGCCATACCACCAAAATAAACATTGTAACATACTACAGAGAGGAAGGGATTGGGTAAAAGATGAAAAGGTAAAAAAGGTAAAACACATGGTGACAGAAGGAGACTAGTCCAGGTGATAAATACACAAGAGTATACAGATGATGCATTGTGAAGTTGAACTCCTGAAATTTATATAATGTTATTATCCAATATTAACCCAATAAATTTAATAAATTTAAACAAAATAAGTAACATACTTAGGAATAAATTTTTCCAAGAAGGCAAAAGACTAGTATATTTAAAACAATAAAATATTGTTGAAAAATTAAGGAAGATGCAAATAAAAGATATTCTGTTTTCATAAATTCAGACTTCATATTGCTAAGATCACAATACTGCCCAAAGCTATATACAGGTTGGCAATTTTTGCGGAAATTGAAAACCTAACTAAAATTCACAAGAGATATCAAAGGACCCTGAAACCAAAACAGTCTTGAAAAAAAAGAACAAATATGACAGACTAATGTGTCCTGATGTAAGAGAACCATGAGTGTATGTAACAGTGCTTATAAGATCAGGGAATTTAATGAAGAATGTGAAGAAGGAGGAAAAACCCCTCTGTTTGATTAAAGAAAATAAGAGGTTGTAGCTCATTGGACTGGTTTTCTCAATGGCTACAAAGGATTGGGGGGATTGGAATAATGTAGGAAGAGGGAGCTGCGGTGAAAGGAGGTGGTAGTCACAGAATGAATTCAGATTTTGGAAGCGTTCGAGATATTGGTCATGTGAAGATCTAGACTCTAGATGATGAGCATGAGAAGCTGATGTTGGTTGGTATATAAGATTATTGCAGAAGTGGAGTTTGTAGAGTTGGAGACCAGAGGATTGGAAGAATCATCTCTTTCTGTATTAAAATCATAAAATAATATTGAAAAGAATTATTATAAATAAAGGAGCTAAAACTAAGAAAATAAAGAGGTTCATAGTAACATCAACACTGAGAAGTGGTAGGTGATAAAATCTTATGATATGGTAAATGATTCAAAGTTTGAGAGTTAAGAGGGAGAGATAAGGTAAGGGGTCTGGAAGCTGCATCGTAGAGCAAGGACACTTAACTCACTGCCAGTGTACTTAGGGCTGTGGGAGTAAATTAGAACCACCCTTCCAGAGCCACATTTCCATTGGAACAAGGAGGAGAAACAAACACACAGAGGAGAGGTTGGGGATAAAGAGAGAGAGAAGAGAGGGAAGGGAGAGGAAGAGAGAGAGAGAGCACCAGTATATTTTTTTTCTTTCATTTACTGTATTTTTTAAAATCACCATAATGTTAATGCTAGTTCTAATGCTTTATTTCTTAATTTAATCTTATGCCTAGGTTTTTGTTTTGGAAAGCATCATGTAAAATACACAGAATAAGTTCTTTAATTTAGTCATAGCCTTAGATCCTATATGCTACACAGTTTTAAGAAATGATATCTGTCAAAGATAATGAGATTTTTATACATATTTCTCTTTCCCACTCCAATCCTAGCAAAGAGTATAAATTAAATGCACATAAACCATGGCCAAATGACAGTGAAGATGTGCTTCCCCAAGAACCTGCTAATTGACCGTGTGCCAACTATGTTTCTATTCATTTATCCCAATTATGTGATGATGCTGCAGAGAAAAATGGGCTCTTGCAAAGCTGTAAGAAAAGAATTTCAGGGACTCATGTGTGGAAGAAGTTTAAGCAGAGTGGCAAGATTTATTGGGGTGAAAAGAAATAATATGCCCTCAGGGTTGTAGAGAAAGGGCAGGCTCTAGCAGCAGCTGCTGAAGAGAGAGGGCACAAGTGTGTTCTACAGAGATGGGCCTTTGTTAGGTTTTGATTATATATCCTCAGGCTTGGGAGAGAGCAGGCTTTCTTTCAAACTATCCAATCCCTTTTCTGGATTTTCTGGGGTTTTGTTCCCTTATCCTATGCAGTCTTTTCCCCAGATATTTCCTCAGGCTAAATTCCTCCCCTTTATGGTCGCCATTCTTGCTCCTACTTTACATGTCTTAGCAGAGGAATTTTCCTCTTCTTGTTCTTTCCTCAAACCCTTGGTAAACTGCGTGAACTGATTGCTTTTTCCATGGGGTGATTGGAAAGTCAGTCCTTCCTCCCTACTGGGGATTAACATCCCTTTTGTAGAGGATGTTCCTGTCCCCTGGGGCGTCTGTGAAGCTGCCCCTTCCAGTCAATAAGGCTTAATGTCTGGTTCCATTTGCTCCCTTCCTTTGTTAGTAACTAACTACCTACTGTAATAATAGCATCTATTTATATTATGCAACAAGTGTTCTGTGGGACAAATAGCCACATTTTATAACCCGACAGGCTTCAGAAACCATTATTCATGTGGAAGTAGTAACAAAATTAAGGTGGGCAATAACTTTGTAAGTCAGGGAAGTTTAAAGTTTTATTATGCGAATTAGTGCTTTCCAGCAAATAATGTTTCTATGGTTTTAATTTTCAAGGGTCTACACTTTAGAAGGTCATAAATAATGGTAACAAGGGGTGGAACAGCATTGATTAATTTGAGATACAAGAAAATTAATGTAGAAACTATGGGCTTGTCTTCATTAATGAGGAACTGTTATGAAGGGCAATATAGATTTTTTTAAATGTATGGGCAATAAATGCTTTATTTATATATTATTGTATAAAGCTCAGAGAGGCAATGGAAATTATAAGGGAATGAATTTTTTGCACACAATTTCAGTCTCTAAACTATGAGACCCAAAATAAAACCAATGAATCAGCATTACAAGAAATGAAGTGGGAGTGGGTGACAATCCTTTCCTCAGTAAAAGTGGTAAAATTCTGCAGAAGCACTAAATTGACAAATTGAGCTTCTTCTGGAAATATACTGTCAAATTCATTTCAATTTTAAGAAAGTTCTGAAAGTGATACTCATTTATCTGTCTTGTGGTACTCCTGAGGTGAAGAGAGTGATTAAAATGCACAATCTGAGTTCCAGCCAAGATGGAGGTGTGGTTAGAAACCCTTTGCTTCCTCGCACAACCAAAAGGAGGATAACAACCAACCTAAAATCAATAAACAACCAGAAGTGCCAGAAAATGAAACTGCGTGGAACTCCGACAACCAAGGAATTACAGAAACAGTCAACAGACCAACCAGACCAGTGTGCCAAGGCAAAGAAATAGGGCCCAAATAAAAGACAGAGCAAAACTCCAGAAAGAGAGCTAAACAATGAGGAGATAGTCAACCTATCTGATGGAGAGTTCAAAGCCCTGGTAATCAAAATGCTCACAGAACTGATTGAGTTTGCTTGCAAAATGAAAGAACAAATGAAGGATATCCAAAGTGAAATAAAGCAAAACATTCAGGGAACCAACAGTGACAGGAAGGAAACCAGGACTCAAATAAATGATTTGGAACAAAAGGAAGAAATAAACATCCAACCAGAACAGAATGAAGAAACAAGAATTCAAAAAAGTGAAGAGAGTTTTGCAAACCTTTGGGACAACCTGAAACATTCCAATATCCAGATTATAGGGGTGCCAGAAGGAGAAGAACAACAGCAAGAAATTGAAAACTTATTTGAACAAATGATGAAGGAAAGCTTCCCCAATCTGGCAAAGGAAATAGACTTCCAGGAAGTCCAGGAAGCCCAGAAAATCCCAAAGAAATTGGACCCAAAGAGGAACTCATCATCATTAAGTTACCCAAGATTAAAGAGAAGGCGAGAATCTTAAAAGCAGGAAGAGGAAAGGAGACAGTTACCTACAAAGGAGTTCCCATAAGGCTATCAGCTAATTTCTCAAAAGAAACTTTACAGGAAAGAAGGGGCTAGAAAGAAGTATACCAAGTCATGAAAGACAAGGATCTACATCCAAGATTACTCTATCCAGCAAAGCTATCATTTAGAATGGAAGGGCAGATAAAGTGCTTCCCAGATAAGGTCAAGTTAAAAGAGTTCATCATCACCAAGCCCTTATTATATGAAATGTTAAAGAGACTTATCTAAAAAATTGAAGATCAAAAACTATGAACAGTAAAATGACAACTCACAACTATCAACAAATGAACCTAAAACAAAAACAACAATGAAAACAAATACTAAGCAAACAACTAGAACAGGAACAGAATCAGAGAAATGAACATCACATGGAGGGTCTTCAGTGGGGAGGGGGTGGGGTGGAATAGGGGGGAAAAGGCACAGGGAATAAGAAGCATAATTGGTAGGCATAAAATAGACAGGGAGAGGTAAAAAATGGTATAGGACACTGAGAATTCAAAGAACTTATATGTACAATCCACGGACATGAACTAAGGAGGGGGGAATGCTGGAGGGTTGGAGGTGCAGGGTGGAGGGGGCACAAAGGGAAAACTGTAATAGCATAATCAATAAAATATACTTTAAATAAAATAAAATAGAATGCATAATCTTTCAACAATTTATTTGTAAACCAAGTCCTAATTTCCAGCCTGGCAGAGTATTATTGTGTTTATCTGCAGGATGTCAAGGGTACTTGGGTTAGTCTATGACCTCCATGCTCAATAATCTCACTTACTTCTACCAAACATAGTCTTACATTTTTTCTTCCCCTTTCTAATCTACTCACAGCTCTGGTCTTTGAAATCAGATAATTCCTTTTTCCATCCAATTCAATATTCTTGCTTCCTTTCCTTTAATATACTCCCTTTTATGATGTATAACTGCCATATTATAACATGTCATTTTAATGTTTTTATTCTTTTGTATATCTTTCTTTGGGTTTTTAAAATTAATTTATTTTCATTATTTTTCAGTTACAGTTGTCTCCATTTTCCCACATCCCCTCCCCCCACTTCTCCACCCCTACCTTCCACCCTCTATCCTATCCTTCTTTTGGCTTTGTCCATGGGTCCTTTATAACTGTTCCTTGATGACCTCTCTCCCGATTGTTCCCCTCTTCCCTCCCCTCCTGTTACTGTCAGTCTGTTCTTTATTTCAATGTCTCTGTTTATACTTTGATTGTTTGTTTGTTTTATATATTTTCATGTTTGTTTATACCAGTAATGGGCATTTTAGTTTTCACTTTTCTAGGGAGTACTTTGCTTAAGTAATGTGAAAGAGGTTTTTGAAATAGCTGGATTCTGAATCCATATTGTTTTAGTGATCTTGGTGCAAAGAATACTGTAAAATTTGGGGAAGTGTGAATTTTAAAATTACTTTGGATATGAAAGTAGCTGAAGACAAGTACTAATTAAGGAATTTACTTTAATAAAAGTTGTTCTGGTGTCTCAAGGAAAAATTAATTGCACAAATGGGACAATTACTGTAATTATATATCAGGATTGTGTCTGCAACTAACCAAAATCCCAATAAATAGTCATATAAAGAGTAAGGGATGTAGTTAATTTACTCATGTAACAAGAATGTCCAAAGGAGGCGATAAAGGCTAATGAAACCATGCAAAAATGTCATTGACCTGCGCTCCTTCCGTCTTTCCACTGCGTGAGGTGAGAATCTACAGAGTCATGATCATTAGCCGTGGGCCTTATTGTCACTGTATAGGGAACAAAAGTGGAGGGCTAAAGGGACAAAAAAGCTTTCTCCTAGAGGGACAGAGACTTTGGCTACATCTTGAGATATGTATCATTCACCATCCTTAGCTGAATTTGGTCTTGAAAAGTGAGCATTTTCACTTTCCAGTCTCCTCTATCAATAAAGATGATAAAGAAGGGGCTTGCTCATAGTTTCTTACTAGCTAACTCATAGTTCCTTCCTGTATATGGCAGGCTCACTAATATTCCCCTTCCATTTGTAAGGCTATTACAGGGAAATTGTTGCCCAGGTATAGACTACATGCTGTTGCTGACCCCCACACTGTTTTCTGCATTCATGAGTGCCTATATGTCTTTCTGTCATCAATGGAATGCAAGCACAAGTGATGAGTATCACTTCCAGACTAGTTTTTGGGAATGACTGATTTATTTGTGTCTCCCCAAAATTGATAGGTTGAAAACTAACCCATATGTGATGGTATTTGGAGGTGAGGACCCCGGGAGGTGATTAGGTCATGGAAAAAATTTTAAAAACCATACAAGCTACAATAGCATCCAAGATTATAAAATGAATTATCAAAGTTCAGGCAAGCCTTGAACACTAAAGATTTAAAAAATGGGGAGATATGTCATATTGATGAATCAGAAAACTCAAAATCATTGCAAAATTTTTATAAAAGTAAAAATGACTTAGAATAGTGAAAGCAATATTGCAAAAAGAACAAAAATCTGGAAAACTTACAGTAACAGTTATCTAAAGTGTGTGTTAATGGTGTAAAGACAGAATATAAGTTAATAGAACATAACAGATTACCTAAAAACATACTCATTTATGTACAATCAATTTATTTTTAACAAAAGTGCACTAATTCTAAAGAGAATGGAATATATTTTCAAATAATTTTTCCATAAAAATATTCATATGAAAACAAATTAATCTCTACCTCTATTTCACACTGTACACAAAAATTTAAGATAGGTCATAGACTAAATATAAAAACAAAAAGTGACAGGCTTCTAGATGAAAACCATGGAAGGTTATTTCTATGATCTTAGTTAGATTAAACAAAAAATAAATTTTTATTAGATACGAAGAGCACAAACTACAACATAAAATAAATTGATAATTGATCAATTAAAAACCCACAGAATTAAGACCTGGGCTCATCAAAAGACAGCATTAAACGTAAATAGTAGAGTTACAGATTGGGGGATACTATTGTCAATATACCTATCTCACAAAGGTGTTGTATCCAGGATGTGTACACATCTCCTACCACTCAATAATAAAGCAGACTATTTTTTAATGGGAAAAAGATTTAATAAGACACTTTGCAAAGGAAGATAATTAAATAGCCTTTAAGAAGAAGTAAAGCATTCAAGAGTATTAGACATTAGGGAAGTTCAAATTACAAGCAAAATTACATATCATTCTTCACTCACTAGAATGAGTAAACTGAAAACAACCCAAATGCTCCTCAAAAGAGTAACAAATAAGAAGATTTGGGTATTCACGCAATAAAATACTATACAGCAGTAAAAATTAATGACCAATTAATACATGCAACTATATAGATACATATTAAAAATATTAAACACAGTAAAAGAAATAAAAAATTTAAACTATCTGATTCCACTTAAGAGAAGTTATAGAATAGGCAAACCTAGTCTGTTGTGGTCAAAAGAAGAAAGGTGCTTTCTTACAGGTGAGGAGTTGAGGAAA
Organism: Micronycteris hirsuta; assembly: GCA_004026765.1. Lineage (NCBI taxonomy): Eukaryota > Metazoa > Chordata > Mammalia > Chiroptera > Phyllostomidae > Micronycteris > Micronycteris hirsuta. The sequence continues at coordinate 20,006 of PVJI01018702.1, read as the reverse complement.
GGGATATAAAGAACTTTCTAAGATGATGAAAATATTCTTTATTTTGCAAGCAGGGTGGGTATACAAGTTCATATATTTGTACACAAGTTTTGTTCATTTTATGATACATGACTAAACATGAATGAAAAACTATAATGCGAAACATCTTCATCCAATTAATTGACAAAAATTTAAAAGTTTGACAACATATGCTTTAGTTGAGGCTGTGGGGAACAGATATTCATGTATATTGGTGCTGAGAATATAAATGGAAATTGATATAATTCCCTATGATGAAAAATTTGGAAATATCTGGATAGCAATCACACATATTTACCCTTTGACACAGTATTCCTACCTCTTGTATTCTATTCCAAAGATATGCTAAAAAATGTAAAATGACTGATGAATAAGTTTATTCATTATGCAGTTTTAAATAATAAAAATAGAAAAAGCCTAAAGCACCAAATAAACTTTTGTATTAAAACACAATTGAGTAGGTAGTGCAGAGGAGAGTAATGGGGAGAAAATAAGGACAATTGTAATTGAACAACAATTTTTAAAAAATCACAATTGATTTACAGAGGACACACTATGAAACTCTTCTTAGTATTTCTTTTTTTTAACTTATTTTTATTTTTTTAATTTTTGCTTAGTATTTCTTTAAAAAGTGGGAGAGTTATTAATCTAAATAATAGTACAAAGAGAAGAGAAATAACCAAACTTTGGTGGTGGCTGGGAAAAGAATGGATGCTGTACTAATGATACACTACATGTTCATTTATAATAAAACTTATTTCAAAAAAAATTATAGAATCTTTCCACACCATATTGTAGAAAATATATAAATTTAAAGTTTTCATTATTAAACAAAATGAACTAAAGGGGCAATTCAAGATTCAAGGAAAAAGACAGTCACCAGTATATTATGAGAAAATAAAAAATTAATAGCACAAGAGGAAACAGCCATTTTCATATGTAAATGTAGGAGCTATTCTCTAAAAATTAGTGATGCATCTATTGCAAATTTAAAACAGAGCAAATGCAAACAGAATGAGAGAAAAAATATAGAGAGAATTAAAATCATACGGGAATAAGGAACAGGACTCATGGACATGGACAACAGTGTAATGAGTGTGGGGGGTATAATAAAAATAAATTAAAAAACAAAAAAAAATTAAAATCTTAATAAATTACTTGTTTTTAAAAATATAAGATAATCAAAATTTTATTCAAGAAATTGAAAACTTGAATAAATTTAAATTGTTTTCAAAAAATGTCCTCTAAATCACAGTTTTTTCAGTTAGTGTAGTCAATTATTTCTTTCAAATTAACTTGTAGTTTTAAGAGATAGAGTGGAAAGAATAAGGCAAAACTATTCATAACCCAACCTAGCACAGAAAAGAAACTATATTAATCTATTTTATGAATGTAGCTGTTAAAATCCTAAATAACACAAGAAGTTGAAATCTAGCCATAATGTTTATTAAAGAATAATCCAACATGATCAAATAGGGTTTATCCCAGAATTACAAGTATAACTTTTGTCTTCTTTCTCTATTTTCTTTCATGTTCCTCAAAGTATTCCTGTGGAGTATACTGGTGACAAATACAACTGAATTTTAAAAAAATCATTCTAAAGGTAAGTCTCTCTAGGCCATGAATTCTGGTAGAAAGGATTGTATTTGCAATGAACTGGGACAGGAGGTCTTTGGAGCAGCTAGCCTAGAGGCAGACTCTAAAGAAAGAAACAAAGTGGGTATGGATAAAGAATGAAACAGGCATAGTCGTCATACCCTGAAGAATTTTAAAATGCAGATATTTCTAATTATGGATAAATAGAAATAAAAAAAACAGTAAAGAGCTCCCTAAGAAGCTACTTGGTATGTAACACAAAATTTTTCAAGGACATTTGAAGAGGTCTAACCTGAACTACTTGTCTAGTCCTGATCCTATAGCCTATTCCCACACTTGGTTCAGATCACAAATGCAGAGCCCATTAAAAAGAAGGAAGCTCACCATCCCTCATAACAGATTTTCTTATACAGTACAAAAGTATGGTATGAAAATTCTTCCTAGTCTTTCTAAGGAATGTGAAACCATTAACCTTCATACCAGTGCGTGGGGAAAGGAAATAAACAAATGTTGGTGATGAGTAGGGGGGAGATTAGTGGCTGCTTATACTAATTTAGCCAACACTATTTTCTCTGGACTCATAAATGCATGACAGTCAGTTCTATAACTGTCAGAATTTATGTCATTATCAAAATAGGAATAAATAGAGTTTCAGGCAATAAGTGGAGTTTTGACAAACATTATTTTTAGGACGCCTAATATACCCCAAATTATATAATGAATAATATTCATGTTCTTGCACAAGTAGATGGAATGGATGCCCTGAACAATTGAAAGAATTTCCCCATTGAGTGCCTGACTCATAGAATAAGGAACACTGTGGTACAAAGAATAATGGACTTATATTTCTAAATAAGGTTGGTTTAGTATGTTTCATCAGGCTAACACTAAGAAATGACCATAAACACAGTAATATTTAAAAAATAATATTTATAAAGATACCATGGAAGTCATGAGAATCTGGTTAACTAAAACTCCACAAAGGAAGAGCCCTTACTGTCAGAGCTGATAATATCTAGCCATTCACTGCTCTGGAGGCATTTACTGATTCTGAGGGTGTGTAGGAGTAACATTTGGCCTAGGTAAAATACCCTGATGGGGCTAAGAAACTTGCAGACGTTTGACAGATGTGATACATTGGAAACTGAAAGATTTCCAAACAAGTGACAAGTTTGCACCATGAGAAGTTAGCTAGGTTCTTTGTATAAAACACTGAACAGCAGCCAAGAAATGTATAGATGGCAGAGTAAAATCTCCTGAAGTGTGCAGGATACAATTCTTGCCAGAAGTGGAAAGCCTAACATTAATGCATGGTGTTTCTCAAGACATCTGCCAGATTCTGAAGCCATTCAGGGTAGGAGCTAAAGTGCTAAGCTCAAATTATCCGAAGAACAAAATTGATCTTCTGTGAATTTTAGGGCTAAAAAAATGATACTAAACACAACTCAACAGGAGAAAATTATGCTAAGTGAAATAAGCCAGTCAGAGAAAGACAAATACCATATGATTTCACTCATATGTGGAAATTAATGAAGAAACTGAACTAAAACAGAGACAGACTCATAGGTAGAGAGCAGGATGACAGCTAAGTGGCAGGGAGGATAAAGGTGGAAGGATTAAACAAAAAGGAAAAAGCACTCATTAACATGGACAACAGTGTGGTGATTGCAGGCGGGAGGTATAAGGGGAATAAATGGTAATGAAAAATACAATAAAAATAATAACTTAAAAAAAGCCAAGATGACAAAATCTGAGGGAAGGGATGAACCAGAACTGGTGCAGACTAAATTTAGTCAGATTGGTACAGACTAAATTTTACTAAACACAACAGAAGACAGTGAGTAACTCTGAAGATGAGTTCATTTAAAATGTCTTAGACACAAAAAGAATAAATTGTAGATTAATAAAAAATATTCAAAACACAAGGAGTATAAAAAATAAAAAGAAAAAAACAGAGATTAACAAATATATATAAGTGGAGTATCAGAAGGAGAACAAAGATTAAGACAGAGCAATATTAGAAGACATTATTGTTTAAAAAAATGTAAAACCGATGAAAGATATCAACTCACAAATTCAAAAGGCTCAGGAAACAGAGAAGGATCAATAAAAAGAAAACCACACCTAGATTAAACTACTAAAAACCAAAACCAAAGTCTGGAACAGCCAAGGAATAAGAGACACATCTTTGATGGAATAGCAGTGGATGTTTGATTGCTTTTATAGGAGAAACTATGGAAGCCAGCAGACAATAGAACAATATCTTTAAATAGCACAAAGTAAACTCTGACCTAGAATTCTATACCCACTAAAATATGCTTCCAAAATAAACATGGAACACAGATGTTCCAATACAAACAAGAGTGGATAGACTTTATAGCTAGCAGAACCTCACTATAAGAAATACTTAAGAAAATTCTTAAAGTTAAAAGCAGTTAGTCCCAGATGATAGCATAAACTGCAGAATTCAGAGAGGTGATTGCAGTGTTTGGTGCTCTTTTTCATGTGACACATTTGCTCATTCAAAAGCAGCAGCTGAGAAGCTGAAAAGCTTAGAAGAAAGTTGTGCTTGGATTGGATATAAATGGCCATAAAGAGTAATGGCTTCAGGTTTTCAACTGGGGTTGTAAAAGTCAGTATCTAAGCGTAAAGTTAAACTTGAAACAGAACCACCCCCAGAAAAACTAAAAACCAACTTTTGGAGTCAAATGAATTCCTATTTTCTTTAAAGTGATCTGCATATATCCTAAATGCCTGCTAGAAAAAAAAAATAAGTCTTCTCTGAAGAAAGATATCTTTATCCAAAATTTCAAATAATCTCTTCAAAATTTCATTAATAATCCCTGGATCAGAAAAAGGCAACTAGGCAAAAGGAAGATGAAAACTGATCAAGAACAGAAGAAAAATACTGAATTAAAATAGATTCATAAAAGAGGAAATTCAAATAGTAGAGTAATCAAGCACAGTTTTAAAAATATCTATGAGTTTTTTCGGGATTGAAAATTTTAAAAAAGAATATTATGAAATTTCTGAAATAAACATATAACAAATTATGAACTAAATAGGTGGAATTAATAGCAGGTTAGACATAGCCAAAACATGTTTAGTGACTTGTATTATAAATAAGGAAAATATCCAAACTGAAACAGAGACACACACACAAAAATAAGTAAAAGAACATAGGAGATACATGGTAAAAAAAAAAAAATTAACATGCATGAAATCAGAGTCCTAAGGAGCAGAAAAGAATAAATATTTGGAGTTAATGGGCTAGAATATTACAAAACTGACAAATGAAATCCACAGCTTCAAGGACCGCTACAAATAACAAGTGAAATAAAACATAAAAATTATATCTATGCTTATCACATTAAAATGTTGAAAACAAAAGACATAGAGAGAAACTTAAAAGTTACCAGGAAAAAATAGCTAATATCTTCTAAAGATAAAGAATGAGACAGGTGACTTCTCAAAAGAAGCAATTGAAAACTGTATTAGTTTGCTAGGGCTGCCATAACAAAGTATCACAGACCAGGTAGTTTACACAGAAGTTCATTTTCTCACAGTATTGAAGGGTGTAAATACAGGATCAGGTTGTCAGCAGGGTTGATTCCTTTGTAGGCCTGTCTCCTGAGCTTATCGATGGCTGTCTTCTCCCTATGTCTTCATATGTTTTTCTTTCTGTGTGTCCAAATTTCCTTTTCTTAATTTAATTTTTTTTTATTTTTCAATTACAGCTGACCTACAATATTATATTAGTTTCAGGTGTACAACCCAGAGATTAGACATTATATTACTTTACTAAGTTATCACTCTGATAAATCTAGTGCCCATCAATACCAAAAATAGTTATTACAGTATTATTGATCATATTCCCTTAGTGAGAACATCAACAGAGATAGGAAACATAAAATCGAAACTAGAAAACATAAAGAACTAGTCAGAAATGAAGAACATTTAAATGAAATGAAAAATACTTCACAGTGAATCAACAGTGGAGTAGATGAATCAGAGAATCAAATCAGAGGTTTGGAAGATAAGGAAACAGAAAACAATCAGAGAAGCAAAAAGACCGCCCCCCCTCCCCCCCCCAAAAAAAATCAGGACAGTATAAGGAGCCTCTTGGACAACTTCAGGCCTACCAACATTAGCATCAAGGGGATGCCAGAGAGAGAAGAGACAGAGCAAGGAATTGAAAATTTGTTTGAAAAAGTAATGACAGAAAATATCCCTAACCTGGTGAATGAAATAGACACACAAGTCCAGGAACCACAGAGAGTCCCAAACAAGATGAACCAAAAAGGCCAACAACAAGACACATCTTAATTAAAATGCCATAAGTTAAAGGCAAAGAGAGAATTGTAAAAGCAGCAAGAGAAAAGCATGTAGTTATCTATAAGGGAGCTCCCATAAGACTGCCCAGCTGATTTCTCAGCAGAAACTTTGCAAACCATAGGGGAATGGCAAGAAATATCTAAATATCCTTTTCTGATAATGATACCAGTTATATTGAATAAGTGCACATCCCAATGCCTCAATTAACTTAATTACATCTTTAAATACCCTACCTCCAAATACAGTACAGTCAAATCCTGATGTACTTCAAGGTTAGCAAGGACTTCAACAAAATTCAGCCCATTATAAAAATGAAAGACAAAGGTTGAGTGAAAATAACTGTCCACCTAGAATTATAATGTCCCCCAAAACTTTCCTTCAAGAGTGAAGGTAAAAATAAAGACATTTTCAGAGAAAAATTAAAAAATTAATCATCATCAGCAGAACTGTGACTAAGGAAAAGGAGATCCTCAGGCAAAAACAAAATACTCTTAGATGAATGTAGAAGTAGAAAGGAATAAAGATTTTTAAAAAGGTAAACTAGTGGAAAATTAAATGAATATTGACTGTAAAAATAATCTTAAAAAATAATAATTTTGACTTTCAGCATTCAAAGTTTATATAGAATTAAAGTATGTGATAACAATAGCTCAAAATGTAAACCATTGTTAATAGAGTTGTTCTAAGATTCTTAAATTACAGAAGAAGTTATAAAATACAAATTTTTATTATAGTTTAATAAATCAGGGATGGAATTGTAATATTTAGGATTACCACTAAATCAACTGGAATAGAATAACTAATAGATCACAGTTAAGATAAATGCATATATAATATATATTCAAACAATTTAAAATAAAAATTTAAAAGGTACCATTTATGATAGCTTCAAGCATCATCAGATTCCTAGGAGTAAATATAGTAAATAATGTGAGAGAATTTTACATAGAAAATGAAAAGTATTATTGAGAGAAATTAAGGACCTTAAGAAATGGAAAGTATGTTATGTTCAGAGATCAGATTATAATGTCAGTCTTTCACTGCAAAGTGATCTAATAGATTCTATATAATTCTATTCAAGATTCCAATAAATTTTGTGTTGTGAAAATTGACAAGATCCTAAAATGGGTATAAAAATGCAAAAGGCTGAGAATAGTTGAGAAATCTTTGAATGTACAGAATAAAATTAAAAGACTTCCTATGTTGGATAAAAATATTATAAAACTACAGTAATAAATATAGTTTAGAATTGTTATAAAGATAGACCAATAATCAGATAAACAAAATAGAGGGGCTATAAATACATCTACACCTACCCACACTTATAGTCACCTGATTTATAACAAGGTCGCACAATATTGTAGTAGGGAAAAAAATGATCATTTCAATTAATAATGCTAGAGCATTAGATAATTTATATGGGAGACACTGAACTTCAAGCTTTACTTTATGCCATTATAAAAACCAAGTCCAAATAGCTCATAAATATAAATGTAAAAGATAAAATGAAAAACTTCTGGAAAGTTACATGAGGAACTTCTGACCTTGAAGTAGGGAAAAATTTCAAATACACACACACACACACACACATACACGTGTCCTATCCATAAAGAAAAATAAATAGAAAATTATAATTGATTTTTTTTTATTTTTTTAAAGATTTTATTTTTTATTTATTATTTTTAGAGAGAGGGTAAGGGAGGGAGAAAGAGAGGGAGAGAAACATCCATGTATGGTTGCCTCTCACATGGCCCTCACTGGGGACCTGGCCGGCAACCCAGGCATGTGCCCTGACTGGGAATCGAACCGGGACTCTCTGGTTCCCAGCCCACGCTCAATCCACCGAGCTACACCAGCCAGGGCATATAATTGAATTTAAATATAAGAGCTTTTCTTCATCAAAAGACATCATTAAGGGAGAGAAAGGGCAAATCATAGGGTATTAAAGGGTATTTACAATATATATACCCGACAAATTACTCATTCAGAATTTATTTTTTAAAAACCTTAAAATCATTAATATAAAATTAGTCAATCTAATGAGAAATTATCAAAAGACTTAAACAGTCACTTCCCAACAGCTTATAGCCAGCTGGCCATTAAACATATGAAAAGGCGCTCAACCTTGTGAGTCAACAGAGAAAATGTAAAAACTAGAAGCCTAAGCTATGTTTGGTGTCAGTAGCCAGCATAGAGGCTTACCTCTGTAGACAAGGGCATAGTGAGGAGGGGTGGCGTGTAGAGGGCAGCTGGGATGCTGATAGCTCCTCTTCACTACATGCACGGTGACTATCTAGATGTGTTTGCCATGTGATAGTTCACTGAGAAAAACACTTATGATTTGTGCACATTTTAAAAAATTCCCAGGATACATTTATTCTCAAATTGTGAAAATGAATGAATAAGACCTATATTTAGCAACATGAATAAATCTTAGTATTGTAACACTAAATAACAAAAGCAAGTATCAGAAGGCTACATAGAGTATGTCACTCTCTTTAAACATTCGAAAATGACAAAACTATATTATTTAGGCCCACTTATATGTGAGTAAAAACAACCAAATAACTAAGCAAGGGAATGAAAAGTAAACAAATATTAAAAATGGGTGTCTTTGGGGGAAAAGCAGATAATTGAATATGGAAGCAGAATATAGATTAGAAATAACTCATTAATAACATTCTAGACTCTCAAGTTAGTGGTGAGCATATGCATGTTTATTATTAAAATAGATAAATAAAAATAGGTAAGAAATGGATGCAATGACTAGAGATGACAGTGTGTCATGAAATAAAGGTTATGATTAAATTTTATGTATTTGTGGGAAAAATAAAAATTAAAAGCTAAATATAGCTCAACTAATTCTGAAACTAGTAACTTAGTAAAACTAGGCATGATCATCATGAGAAAACATTCTGTTGAACCCAATCAAATAATATATAAAAGAGAAAACACACATGACCAAGGTTTATCCCAGGAATTCAGTAGCACATTAACAGGTTAAAAGAGAAAAATTTTAGGTTGGTTTCTGAGCTCCCTGTTCTGTTCCATTGATTTATATGCCTGTTCTTGTGTCAATAGCAGGCTCTTTTGATTACAATACCTTTGTAGCATAGTTTGCTATCCAGTATTGGGATCTCCCCAACTTTGTTCTTCTTTCTTGAGATATACACCTTTATGGTCAATTAATATTTGATAAAGGAGGCAAGAACATACAATGGAATAAAAACAGTCTCTTCAATAAATGGTGTTGGGAAAATTAGACTGATACATGCAAAAAATGAAAATAGACCACCAACTTACACCATGCACAAGAATAAACTCAAAATGGATAAAAGACATAAATGTAAGTCCTAAAACCATAAAAATCATAGAAGAAAATATAGGCAGTAAAATCTCAACTATCTCATGTAGCAATATTTTTGCCAATATATCTCCTAAGGCAAGGGAAATCAAGGAAAAAATAAATAAGTGGGACTACAACAAACTAAAAAGCTTCTGCACAGCAAAAGAAACCATCAACAAAAGGAGAAGGGATCCATTGCATTGGAGAACATATTTGCCAATGATATATCTGGAAAGGGGTTAATTTCCATAGCACATGTAAAAATTTATACAACTCAACAACAGGAATACAAACAATCCAATTAAAAAAATGGGACAAGGACCCGAATAGATATTTCTCCAAAGAGACATACAAATGCCCAATAGACATGTGAAAAAATGCTCAGTTTCGCTAATCATCAGAGAGATGCAAATTAATACCACAATGAGGTATCACCTCCCACCTGGCAGAATGGATACCAACAATAAATCAACAAACAGCAAGTGCGGGTGAGAATGGAGAAAGGGAAAGGCTAGTGCACTGTTGGGAATGCAGACTGGTGCAGTTGCTGTGGAAAACAGTATGATATTTCCTCAAAAAACTAAAAATGAAAGTGCCACTTGACCCAGGGATCCCACTTCTGGGAATATATCCTAAGAATCCTGAAACAACCATCAGAAGGAATACATGCACCCCTATGTTCATAGCAACATTATTTACAATAGCCAAAATCTGTAAACAGCCCAAGTGCCCATCAATAGATGAGCAGATAAAAACCACGTGGTACATTTGTACAATGGAATACTATGCTACTGTAGAAGAGAAGGAATTCTTACCCCTTGTGACAGCATGGATGGACCCGGAGAACATTATGCTAAGCAAAATAAGCCAGTCAGAGAAAGAAAAATACATATGATTTCACTCATATGTGGAATCTAATGAACAAAATAAACTGACAGATAAAGTAAAACCAGAAGCATGGATACACGGAACACACTGATGGGTCTCAGAGGTGGGAGGACTAGAAGAGATAGCAAAGGACATACATGCATTGCTCATAGACACAGATAACATGTGTGCTGAAGGCCAGGGGGCTAGGTGCTTGAGGGCAAAGGGAGGAAAAAGGGGAACATCTATAGTCGTGTCAACAATAACAACAAATTTAATGTGAAAGCTGAGATTTTTGAGATTTGGATAACAGTAATGATGAGCCTTTGAGATATTTTTAAGTGAATAAATGTTTGAGATGGTGTAGAAGAAAAGATAATTAGAAATGAAAAAAACATCAAGGTGTCTGATGAATTTTCCTTTGGATTTTGAAGGTACCAACAATAATTTAACAAGGGCCTCCACTATGATGATATTTTTATAAGTGACTTATGAAAATAAAGTAATTAGAACAACTTTTAACAACTATGCCAGGACTTAAGCATACTCAATATAAGTTATTTCTCCCAAAGCAGAATCCTTGAAGTTACATAATTTCCATGATATCACTGGTATTAAACATTAAAAAAAGAAAGACAAATACCATATGATCTCACCTATAGCAGAACCTAATCAACAAAACAATCAAGCAAGCAAAATATAACCAGAGACATTGAAATAAAGAACAAACTGACAGTAACTAGAGTGGAGGGAGGACAATAATGGGGGAAGAAAGGGAAGGGCCATCAAGGAACATGTATAAAGGACCCATGGACAAAGCCAAAAGGGGGTAGGATCAAGGTTGGGAGGTAGGAATGCTTGTGGTAGGGGAAAATGGAGACAACTGTACTTGAACAACAATTTAAAAAAAGAAAAATTGTATAATCATTTAATTCAAAGTAGTATTTGGTAAAATTTAATATCTAGTCATTATTTTTCAAAATGTTTGCAAGGTGGAAATAGAGAAGAAATTGACAAATGATATAAGGACTGAGATGAAAAAAACAAAGCTCTCTTTCAGCCTATATCATTATCTTGAAAATAATCTTCATGAAAATTACTAGATCTCTATAAAGATGATTCAATAGCTGAATGTAAGACTAGTATTCAGAAACTTTACTTTTATAAAGAGTTAACAAATAGAAAATGCAAATATAAAAAACTACAACACTTTCAATGGCAATTAAAGATAAATTAGGATTCTATGTAGAAAGAGCTATCCAGTACCTTTTTGAAGAAATTACAAAACTTTATTAACAAGTAAACTGAAAAAAAAAAAAAAGAAATCTCTCTGCTGTTAAAGGGCTTGTGACTAGGTTAGGCACAACCAGATAATTTCCCTCTGTTAAGGTCAACTGATTAATAACCTCAATTACATCTACATAATCTCTTTGCCATGTAATGAAACATAATCATGGGATGAATGCCATTGGGGCTATTTTAATTTCTCCTAGAGGGACATTAAGACAGAAAAATCAGTGGAGAGCTAGAGGGACATTACAACAGAAAAATCAGTGGAGAGCTATACCATGTTCATGAAAATAGAGACTCGATATTATAATGATTCTGTATTTGTGATAGTTGAGCTGTAAATAACAGATAATCTCCAAATAGAAGAAATATATAGGAATATAAGCTATTTATGTTTCTCCCTTGTTTTATTAATTCATATTTATTTTTATCTTAATACTACACCACATTAATTGTTGTAGCTTTAAATTAGCCTTTAAATTAGGTAGTATAAGTCCTCAAACTTTATTCATTTTCAAACTCGTTTGGCTATTCTAGAAGAATCTTATAACAATATAATTTTTTTAAAAAAATTTCCTTTTATTGCACTTATTAGGATCTCCAATATAATTTAAATAGAAGTAGTGAGATGGGAGGACCAAAATGGTGGGGGAGTAAGTGGAAACTACACTAACCTCTGCCTGAGACCAATCTGAAATTACAACTAAATTGTAGAGAAATCATCCTGAGTAACTAATTGAACACTAGCTGGAGAGAAGCCTTGTAACAATGGACAGACAGAAGAGACCTCTTCACCACAATGAGACTGGTAGGGAGTGCACAGGAGACATGAGAGGACTAGCAGGGCTCCCACAGGCAGAAGCTGAAGTTCCAGAGAGATATTACAGCAGCCAGGCAGTTCCCCCTCAAAAGTGTGGGGCCTAAATCCCAAGCTGGGCTCATCAGCCACCGCACCAGAGTTGGAAAGGAACCCAGATAACATTCAGCTGTGAAAAGCAGCAAGGCTTTTATTTTTTCTGCCAGGGAGAGACAGCTGGAGACTCAGAGAGTCTTTTAAATGACCAACACACAAAACTTCATTGTAGGCACTTGCCCTAGGAGCCAGAAGAGGGTGGGTTTGTGGACCAAAGATGCTTGAGGAGAGAATGGGGTTGGAGGCTCTGGGGAGAGAACTGAAGGAACAGCCACCAGGATCCCTTTGCTGAGTCATGACGCATACTGCAGAACCCATCTCTCTCTGGAAGAGCACTCCTCTCTAAGTGGCATCAGCCAGAGGGGAAGCTATAGCCCCATTAGCAGGAACTACTCCACCCCACCCTGTAGTGCTTAAGCCAGGCTGCTGATTACAGCTTAAAGCTATATCAGTGATTTGTTTAACTACTAAGGCAGGAAACACAAAGAAGCAGTCAAAATGGGAAGACAAAGAAACAGATCCCAAATGAAAGAACAAGAGAATTCTCCAGAAGAAGAACTAGAAGAAATGGAGGCAAACAATTTATCAGAGAGTTTAAAGTAATGATACTCAACAGCATGAAAAGACACAGAGATCATAAAAAGGACCAGTCAGAAATAAAGAATGCAATATCTGAAATATATAATACACTGGAAGGAATAAAGAGTAGAATAGATGAAGC
>PVJI01018701.1:0-32836 GCA_004026765.1 Micronycteris hirsuta | reverse complement strand
ACACAGAGAAATTAAGGATGTTGGTGGTCCTGTGTTATAGGTTTGGAGAAAGCCAAGCATGCCTAGAAATAATGCATGTGATTTTTCCAAATCTCTTGTGTTACATTCTGGACTCTGATACATGGGGATATAAATATCTAGTTCCACATGAAAATAAATGTTGAAGTGAGGTTTTGTTACTATCAGTATTTAATTAGAAAAGGGAAGTAAAGGGACTTAGACACTGAGCTTAATAAACTGGGGAACATGAGCTTGTTTGCTTTACCAGGAAATTATAGCTTTTCCCTCTTCAGGGGGGATTAACACTCCTACCATCCTCCCTCCAGTACCAGGCTGGTGGGAGGTTAGACTACAGATGGCTTCCAGTCTAACTAGAGGTTGTGGACCCATCCAAAGCCCACAAAAACTTGGGAAATTGATTGGTAATTTGGAGAAAGCACCTGGTCTGTCCCAAACCGAAGCTCCTGGTTATAACCCCAGGGGAACAAAAAACTCTCTCACTCACCCAGTGAAACACTTCCCCTGTTCATCCGTGTGCTCTCTCACCTGAGACTTTGAAAGCTTGTGGGTCTAGCAGCTACCGGAGCTCAAAACACACATGATAGGAGCTCCAAAAGGACTAAGCTTTCTCTCTCTTTGTATGTCTGTCTCTGTCTCTCTTTCTTGCTGGTGACCTGCACTTGCCACATGCTCTCAAGAATCCTCTCTCCATAGCCATGTGGTCTTAGCAGTCATGTGACCCAAAGCTGTGGGGACTTTACATGCAGGCTTCAGGAGGAAGCCTGAATACCACAGCACAGCACTGGACTGCAACTGGAAACACACAGTGAGCTAGCTGGATGCTGGACTGAACTGTAGTAATATGGAACAGAAACTCTGGACACTGGCTTTCTTCTTGGCTTTGTTGAAGGTAAGATTGGACCTTTTCTATGGCAAGATGGGACATTAGGAAGTCAGAGGGGGAACCCCCTTAATTTTACATCATCAATAAACCATACCACAGGGTCTCATCCTCCTGTGTGGGTGTCAGAAAATTCTTTTTCTGGTGGCACTGAAAGAACTTTTCTTTCCTCCATAACAGTATAAGTAGACATCCTCTTGCCATTTGGGGCAAGATGCATGGTTGGATTGGTATTCATGTAGACACCAGTGGGGAGAATGCTTGGCATTTTGGAAGACCATCAGGTATGCCATCTCCTGCCCTGCTGGACTTCCCCAGCATCTCTTTTCAGTCTAGTTTCTATGTGTGTTCTGATATTCTCAGCCTTCGCTCATGAGAAGTGATATGTGTATGTATGTGTGTAAGATATTTACCATTTGGCAGATTAACTAATACTTCATCCACAGGCATTAAAATTATCATTCTCCAGCAAGAGAATAAATCACAACCTCTATCTTAATAACTTTTTAGTTTTTTCTTTGTAGGTAAATGTGTTGGAATATTGAAGAAAAATATAATGTGTGTCTCTACTTTCTTAAAGCTTGTTTTTAGTCTCTAGCAGATTATGTTTAAAGCTTTACCTTCTTCCATCAAGATCTGCCTGATTTGAAGTTTTGGAACCATATTTAGATTGCTATGATTATCTTCCAGAGAGCATCCCTGACACACAACAGGAGAGTATCTTGGCATGTTGGGGATGGTAGTATCATGCCAGTGAACTTTTATGTCTGCAGTTGGCTGAAAGTCTTGGATTTGTGGGGCAAGTGTAATTTTTCTAGTAAAATACTTGGTTTCAATACACATGGGGTAGTTGCTCAATTTGTTGGAACTTCTATATTCTGTCCAAAGAGAGGTTATATCTCTACAACATCTATTTCTCCCAGAAGTTTGGACTCCTGTTTACTTTAGAATATGGTATATCTACTCACATAAAAATATAAAAGATATAACTGTGCTTTCCATATATCTGTGTAGCCTGTCTTTTAAAAAAAGATTTTCAATTACTGTTGACATTCAATATTATTTTATATTAGTTTCAGGTATACTTCTGTAGCGGTTAGATAATTACATAATTTTCAAAATGCTCTTCCCCAAAATTCTAATATCCTCCTGGTACCACATAGTTGTAAATATAGTTTTTACAATATTATTGACTATATTCTCTATGCTGTAGTTTTCATCTCTGTTAATATTCTGTAGGTATCAATCTGTACTTCTTAATTCCTTCACCTTTTTAAAAAAGATTTTATTTATTTATTTTTTCAAGAGAGGAGAAGGGAGGGAGAAAGAGAGGAGAGAAATATTTTTGTGAGGAAGAAACATTGATTGGTTGCCTCTCGTATGTGCCCCAACTGGGAACTAAACCTGAACATACAACCCAGACATGTGCCCTGTCCAGGAACTGAACCAGCAAACTTTCACTTTGTGGGATGACACCCAACTAACTAAGCTACTCTGGTCAGGGCTCCTTCATTTTTTAAAAAATTAAATCTATTGGGGTAACATTGGTTAATAAAATTATATAGGTTTCAAGTATACTATTCTATAATACATCATCTGTATATTATATTGTGTGTTCAAGTCTCCTTCCATTACTATTTATGCCTCCTATACCCCTATACCCTCTCTTCCTTCCCCAACCTCCCTTTTCCTCTGGTAATCACTATACTGTTGTCTGTGTCTATGAGGCTTTTTTTTGTGTGTGTGCTTTTTTTCTTAATCCCTTTATGTTTTTCACCCAGCCCTGCAACCTGCATCCCATCTGGCAACCCTTAGTTTGTTCTCTGTATTTATGAGTCTGTTTCTGTTTTGTTTGTTTGTTTATTTATTTTGTTCTTTAGATTTCACATGTAAGTGAAATCATATGGTATTTGTTTTTTCCTGTATGACTTATTTTATTTAGCACAATACCTTCTAAGTCCATACATGTTGTTGCAAATGGTAAGATTGCATTCTTTTTTTGTAGCTAAGTAATATTTTATTGTATATATGTATTGCATCTTCTCTACCCACTTGTCTATTGGTGGGCAATTGAGTTGCTTCCATATCTTAGCTATTGTAAATAATGCTGCAATGAATATAAGGTGCATATATCTTTTTTGAATCAGTGGCTTGGATTTTTTTGGATATATACCCAGAACTATCTTATGACCTGGGAATTCCAGTTCTAGTCTGTCTTTCTAAGTAACACATTAAGAAACTCTTTTTCTTCCCCCTTCCCTAAATATCAGTGTGTAGAGATTCAGAGACTACAAAGACCCATGTTGACTTCAGATAATAGTTTTGTAAAATGCTGACTATTACACAATAAAAATCATTACAAGTGAAGGATGTACAAGAAAGTCTTACAAAAGATGTTATCTTTGAGCAAATCTAAAGAATGAGTATTAATTTTCCATTGTGATAAAGGAAGAGAAAGGACATTTCTTGCACAAAAAGGTAATAAAAGGGTCTTATCTGGTTGGGAAAGAGTAGTTTGGATCAAGATAATATAAAGATGTGGAGGATAACAGCAAGAAGTGAGGTGAAAAAAAATGAGTGGGGACTATTGAAGGCCATAAACCTTAAATGTAATGTTAAAGAGTCTAAATTTTATTCATTAGGTGATGGGAACCCTTGAGTTAGGTAATTGGTGATGAGAATAAAGAGGGGTAATATATTCAGGTAATATATCTTAGAGACTGAATGAATGGGATTTGGTTACTGAATAAGGAAGGGCTGGGGATATGGGAGAGAGAAAAGTGCTAGAAATGACTGGACAACTGAGGGGATTATGGTGATCTTTACTAAGGACAAAGGAATAGGAAGAGGAGTGGACCTGTCCAGGGCATGAGAGAGGAAAAGGGCATGTAATGTTGGAGGCATTGATTTCTCTAGCACTTGTCAACAACAGATGAAGAACCAGTTTACCACAGGGCAATGCCAATGAACTTCTACCTCCTTTCACACTCACCTTCTAGACTCACAAGGACACTGCCACATGGAAAGCTGTGTCATCCTGGCAGTCCACAGACTTCTGGCCAGGATGGAGGCATAGGTATATATGCTGTACTTCCTTGTATAACCAAAAGAAGGACAACAAAAAATTTAAAACCAAAAACAACCAGAAATGCCAGAAAATCAAACTGTATGGAAGTGCAACAACCAGGAGTTAAAGAAGAAACATTCATCCAGGCTAGTAAGAGGGGTGGAGATGGACAGCTGGGATGGAGAGGACACTTGGAAAGCTGGCAGACTGGGCATGCATGGCAGTGGCTAGCGGACTGAGTGGACCTACATTTGTGAGAGGATAAGCTGGGAGGAACAACTGGGGAGCGAGACAGAATGTGAAACCCAGGATTCCAGCATGGGAAACTAAATTGTCAAAACCTCTGGCTGCAAAAATCTGTGGGGGTTGTGGCAGTGGGAGGAACTCCCAGCCTCACAGGAGAGTTCATTGGAGAGACCCACAGGGTCCCAGAATATACATAAATCCTCCCACCTTGGAATCAGCATCAGGAGGGCCCAATTTGTTTGTGGGTAGTGGGAGAAGTGACTGAAAGTGGGGGGGGAGCCAAGCAAGCAGCCTTGTTCCCTCTCTTTTCCCTCCCCCATATTCAGCCTCACAACACAGCAAAGTGGGTTGTCCTGCCCTGGCAAATACCTAAGGCTCCATCCCTTACAATGTAACAGGTGCACTGAGACAAGAAAATATGGCTCAAATGAAAAATAACTAAACAACAAAGAGATAGCCAAAATATAAGATACAGAGTTCAAAACACTGGTAATTAGGATGTTCACAGAAATGATTGAGGATGGTTGCAAAATAGAGGAATAAGTAAAGGCTATGCAAAGTAAAATAAAGAAAAATATACAGGGAACCAACAGTGAAGGGAAGGAAACTGGGACTCAAATCAATGATTTGGAACAGAAGGAAAAAAATAAACATTCAACTGGAACAGAATGAAGAATCAAGAAATCAGAAAAATGAGGCGAGGCTTAGGAACCTCTGGGACAACTTCAGATGTTCCAACATCCGAATCATAGGGGTGCCAAAAAGAGAAGAGGAAGAGAAAGAAATTGAAAACTTATTTGAAAAAATAATGAAGGAAAACTTTTCCAATCTGGTGAAGGAAATAGACTTCTAGGAAATCTAGGAAGCTCAGAGAGTCCCAAAGAAATTGGAACCAAGGAGGAACACACCAAGGTGGAATACACCAAGGCACATCATAATTAAATTACCCAAGATTAAAGATAAGGAGATTTTTTTGGAGATTTTATTTATTTTTAGAGAGAGGGGAAAGAGAGAGGGAGAGAAACATCCATGTGTGGTTGCCTCTCAAAGCACCCCCTACTGGGGACCTGGCCGGCAACCCAGGCATGTGTCCTTACTGGGAATCAAACTGACAACCCTTTCATTCACAGGCCCATGCTCAATCCACTGAGTTACACCAGCTAGGGCATGAAAAGGAGACAGTTACCTATAAAGGAGTTTCCGTAAGACTATCAGCTGATTTCTCAAAAGAACCCTTATAGGGAAGAAGGGTCTGGAAAGAAGTATTCAAAATCATGAAAAGCAAGGATCTATATGCAAGATCACTTTATCCAACAAAGCTATAATTTAGAATGGAAGGGCTGATAAAGTGCTTTCCAGAGGAGAAGGTAAACGTAAAGGTAGTCATCATCACCAAGCCCTTATTATATGAAATGTTACAGGGATTTATCTAAGAAAAAGAATAAGTTCAAACTATGAACAATAAAATGACAACAAACTCACAACTATCAACAGCTGAACGGAAAGAAAAAACAAAAACTAAGTAAACAACTAGAACAAGAACAGAATCACATAAATGGAAATAACATGGGGAGTAATCAGTGAGGAGGGGGTGGGGGGAGAATGGGGGAAAAGATATAGGGAATAAGAATCATAGTTGGTAGGTACAAAATAGGGGGAGGTTAAGAATAGTATAAGAAATAGAGAAGCCAAAGAACTTAAATGTATGACCCGTGGACCTGGACTAAGGTGGGGGAATGCTGGTGGGAGTAGGGGTACAGGATGGAGGGGGGATAAAGGGGAAAAATGGGACAACTGTAATAGCATAATGAATAAAATATACTTAAAAAAAGAAAGCTCTGTTATCCTGAGTCCCTTATCCTAACAGATGTAAGCAGAGCTAATCAGCAGGCTCAGAGATCGGTGAGCAGCAGCACATGGTGTTTACAGCTCAAGCTGAATGACCAAGGCAAGCCAGAGCTTTCTCTAATGAAATATGACAGTGATATTAGTCCATAGCTTGCTGTTAATAAATTTTAGCATTGTCCCCAAGTCATAATCACTCAGTATTCAAAAGTAGCTACCTACAGCAGCATATAAGTCCAAGCCAAATGCTCAAGGCTATTATGTGGACTCTCCCCCGATGACAATTAGCATTCCTCAGTGCCTGGCATTGCCACTGGTGATTAGAACACTGACAGTGTATGGGCCAAAATGTCCTCTTGGGGGTCACTCTGCACCTGTCTGGGTGAATAGCTGTGGTGAGAAAGGCAGACAGATATGGGCTGGCTAGCCAAGTACAACATAAAACAGAAACTCTAAAACTTTGTTGTGCCAGAACATGGCATGAAGGAAAAACACACTGTTAAATATAAATTTTTGTTTTATGTATATCATTTCAATGGAAAATACTTCAATTGACCAACTCTTCTAAGAATGCTTATAGGTGCATGCAGAAAATGATGTCCCAGGGTTGATGAAATGCCATGATGGTGTCTTCAACCATTTGTTGAAGTTTAGGGAATGTGAAGGCAAAGTAATAGAAAATAGTTACTCTGCCCTGGCTGGTGTGGCTCAGTGGATTGAGCGCCGGCCTGTGAACCAAAGGGTCGCTGGTTTAATTCCCAGTCAGGGCATGTGCCTGGGTTGTGAGCCTGGTCTCCTTCAGGGAGCATTCAAAAGGCAGCCACACATTGATGTTTCTCTCCCTCTCTTTCTCCCTCCCCTCTCTCTAAAAATAAATAAAATCTTAAAAAAAGAAAATAGTTATTCTGTGCCCTACCTTCTCCATCACTAGTCATTAAATAAGCTTCTGGAGGATCATCCTTTGCTTGGTAGGCCCTGTGTCTCCTGTTGACAAAATCAGAGGAAGAAGGTGAAGGAAAGAGTGATGGATCAGGCAAGACCAAGCAGCATGCTTGGGAACACAGAGACCTAGCTTCTCCCCATCATCTGTGGCATCCCTTTCTCTTCCCTGCACTCCTTGTCTTCAGTGTGCAAGGAAGTTTTGCATTGTCCAGCTTAGGGCCAGCATGGTGCATGAAATTTTATCTGTATTCTCTGCACAAGGGGAAAATCACTAAGTGCAAATCCAACTGAAGGCAAGAACAATTAATGTGGTTCTTGCCACACACAGCTAAATAAGCTATTTAAATGTATGCCTACAAACTCCTAGTTCTGCCCATTTGGAGGGAGGCCAGCAATACAGCCCCCCATCAAATGTCCCAGAACTTGCTGCCAGGCAGATAGCTCAGTGTAAAACCACAGAGGGGCTGTCAGGAGATGTTTATGAAATACCTTTATGAAGAGTTTGCAGGGCTCTGGGGTGGAGGTCTCCTTGGCTGAAGTGGGCAGACAGAATGCTGGGACTTAGTTAGGGTGAAGCATTCATTTCTCTCCAGTTCTCCAGATGGAGATAAATTTGGCCAGAGAGGCATAACACTTGGTAAACTGAAGATGAGTATTACCTGAATTCAGATTATTGGCTTTTTAATTGTCTGAGGAGTCTCTGAAATGGTCTATCACCCCTTTACTCTGAATGTCAGGAGAAGGTAAATGAAGTAGGCTCAGAAATATAACATTCCCTTTTCCCAAAGACTTTTAAGGTAATGTTATCATATTGCATGGCTCAAAGGTTTGTAGGGATATTCGACTTTGAATTAAAGTTGGAAGGTGAATAGAAAATTGGGTTCACTAGACTTGCTGAGACCATGATTACAACCACTGAATTGGAAATTTTCCTAGATACATGATGATAAAGTAAACAATTTTATCATTTTTCCAGGAAATTTTAGGGAGTCCGTGAATTTTACTTATTTCTTTTGAAGACTAAAAATCTGTCATACTTTAGAAAGACACAATTCTTCAGATCATGGATTTTCACATTATTTGAAGTCAAATTATCTTTGTATTTAAAAATTATTCAAAATATAGGAAATATCATGACCTACTGTGAAGTTGACCTCTTGTTTTCTGTCATAGTTCTAGATGTAATTGAGGAATAAATGAACTGTTATAGGATTGCTATGAAATTGCCATTAATAAAATAAAGGATCCTGATTTGGAAATATCTCTTCATAATATCCATATATTAAAAAAGAATTTCTTCAAAAGACAAAAACAGAAACAAAACCAAAACTTAGCTATTGTTCATCTCCGGAAATACTTTGTAGAAATTTTATAGAGAGATAAAATACATTGAAATAAGAGTCAAAGGCTTTATCATTAAGATAACCTTGGGAAAACCACTCAACCTTTCTGACTTTCACTTCTTCAGCTGTGTAATGAGAATGTTGAATGGAGTGATCTCTACTTCCTACCCATCCTTTTCCAACTATATCTACCGAAGACTTACATTGTTGCTACTCAGGTGCACAAGGTATGTCGTGAGACCAGCAGCATCTTCATCACTCCCTGGTGCTTATGAGAATTGAAGTAGCTTGGCTTCCACCTCATACCTACTGAAACAGACTCTGTACATTAATATGACCCCCAGGTAATTTATACATATGTGGACATTAGAGAAACACTGATCTACAACCTGCAGACCCCTTTCTTTTACACTCCAGTGTCCTTGTTTGGGCTCTGCACCTTCACTTTCCTCCTCTTTCCTCCACATAACTT
Organism: Micronycteris hirsuta; assembly: GCA_004026765.1. Taxonomy (NCBI): domain Eukaryota; kingdom Metazoa; phylum Chordata; class Mammalia; order Chiroptera; family Phyllostomidae; genus Micronycteris; species Micronycteris hirsuta. Next base: position 24,020 of record PVJI01018701.1, on the reverse strand, counting down.
TTAGGGTTCTGCTTCAAACAGAATGAATTCCTGGAACTAGAAACCACTGACTGCCTCTTGTCTGCCATTCTGCTCAAGTCAACTGTATGTGATTCAGGTCTCGGATAACATACCATTTGTTGTCTCATAAAGCCTTTCAATATTGTTACAGATAACTAATTACCTGATTGGCCCCTATACTTAGGAGGTTGATGAATTTGGGGCTCAGGATAGATAAAATACACGGGGCTTCTATCTAAATTCTGCCTTACCAGCTTACAGCTGCCAGGAAATGCTGCCTGTGACAAACGCATCTAAAAGTACATATTTACTTTCTTTACTGTAAACCTTCTGTGGCCTCAAAACCTCAGACACTTTAATAATGCACAATATCTTCATCCAGAGTTGACTAAAGAACATATGTTTGCCTTATCTGAGTTGTTCCATGAGTGTAAGATTAATTACTGTGTGAATTCCAGCTCTGAGAATTGATCTCACTGCTCTAGTTTCAAGAACAGACACTACCAGACAATTATGCTATGATTATATGGTGGTTGATTTTCTGTTTTCAAGGTCAGGATTAATAGAATAAATATAGCACAAGCACAAATTGGCATTTTTAACCTTTTTTTTTTTCTACTGAGAGAGAAAATCATTTTCTCACAAGCTTGCTGAGCCAGCTATCTTTGTGAAGACAAAGGCCCCTCCAGTTGTCTGTCGGTCACTGCTGGAAATGGGAGAGGTGGCTGTGGGGCCAGTGCAGACTTGGCTGCCACTGACAGAAGTGGGAGGACAGCTATTAGCCTGGGGACATCACTCTTCTGCTTGATGAGTTCAGATACCACGAAAATTTTGTATAGGATAGAAAACAAGAGGAAGACACTGAGGACCAAGCGGGGCAGCTCCCTGAAGGAAACACACGTTTCTGATGAGAACCTCACCCACATCCATCACCAGGATGGCGAGGCCCACAGCGGGGCAGCTATAAGGTTTGTGAGCTTCTGAATTACCTTATATCAGATGTTGGCAAACTGTGCCCACGGGCCAAATCCCAGCAGTTGTGCCTGATTTTTAAAATAACAGTTTGTTTAATTGGATCACAGCCATCCTCATTCATTTACAAGTTATATATAGCTGCTTTTATGCTATAAGGACAAAACAGTAATTCCATCAGAGACTGTGTACCCCACTAAACCTAAAATATCTGGTCCTTTACAGAACGAGTTTGCTGACTCCTGCCTTATGTCCAGTTTTATTCCTGAGTTTTAAATATTACGGGGAAAGGAATGCTGATGGATTTCAGTTAGGATCCGTACATGTGATAAAAACCTCACCCTGTCATAATGCAAATTTAGTTCCTGAACAGCAGTCAAAATTTAAGATCTCTTGAGCTTATGTCCGCAGTAAAATGTTCTGGCTGTCCTGGGTAAATACCTAGGGATCCATCCTTTCAACAAATTAAGCTTCGTCAATCACATACCATAGCCAACTTAGAACTTGATTCTTTGGTAATAATGCAGCATATAGCTACTTTTTTTTCCCCTCCAGCATTCACATGTGCACCAATTTCTATTTACAGAAGGCTTAGTATCATTTGGTTACCTTGCTGCAATTTGACACAAGCCTAACTCCTACGTTTTGGCTTCTGGGCACTGAATATACATGTAAGGGGGTAGTGGTGGGGGTGGGGGGGCAGGCACTTGAGTATCCACCTTGGATCACTGGGGAATACAAAGAAAGTATGTTGTATCTTCCAGAAATACTCTGTGTCTCTCAGACCTCAAGCCCAGATCACAGACCTCATGTGGATCATGCACCTCTAATCACAGAGAGTTTGTATCAATTCAAAGTCCTTGTTTTCACAGTAAGGCTGCAAGAAACATTTATATTTTAAACAGAGAAAAAGCATCAAGATGTTACTAAAGGGAACTTTAAAACTCCCTTTTATACTTTTAATTTAGAAGATAAACTATATAGTAGGTCTTTGAGTTTTGATTGTCAAATTTCAGGGGATGTTATATCTTTATGCTTTTAAAAATATTTTTTATTTTTTAATTACAATTAGTGTTCAATATTTTATTAGTTTCAGGTATACAACCCAGTGATTAGACATTTATATGACCTACAAAGTGATCATCCCAATAAACCTAGTACCCGTCAGACACCTTACATAGTTATTGCAATATTATTGACTATATTCCCTACTTTACATCCCCATGACTACTTTGTAACTACCATTTTTTACTTCTCAATGCTTTTACTTTTTTCACTCATCTCCCAACTTCCTTCACATCTGGCAACTGTCAAAATATTCTCTATATCTATGAGTCTGTCTCTATTGTGTTCACCTATTTTGTATTTTAGATTCTACCTAAGTGAAATCATACGGCATTTGTTTTTCTGTCTGACATATTTGACTCAGCACAATACCCTCTATGTTCATCCATATTGTTGCAAATGGTAAGATTTCATTCATTTTTATGGCTCAGTTGTATTCCATTGTATGTATGTAGCCCTTATTATACATTCATCTATTGATGGGCACTTAGGTTGCTTCCATGTCTTGGCTGTTGTAAATAATATTGTAGTGAACCTATGTATGTATATGTCTTTCTCCATTTAGTGTTTTGGGTTTCTTTGGATAAATACCAAGAAGTGAAATTACCAGGTCTTCCTTTATCTCTTGAAATATTGCCTTTGTTTAAAGTATATTTTGTCTGATATAAGTATTAGACAAAAAAAACCCAAGGTTTTTTTGTTTTGTTTCCATTTTCATGAACTGTTTTTTATCATCCGTTTACTTTCAGGCTGTGTGTGTCTTTCTATCTGAAAGACATGTTAAAAGACATATGGTGACTGGATGGATAACAAAACAAGACCTCTACATATGCTGTCTACTAGAGACTCAAAGCTGTGGTACATTTACACAATGGAATACTACACAGCAGAAAGAAAGAAAGAACTCCTACCCTTCGCCACAGCATGGATGGAACTGGAGAGCATTATGCTAAGTGAAATAAGTCAAGTGGTGAAAGACAAATACCATATCATCTCACCTATAAGTGGAAACTAATCGACAAAACAAACAAGTGAGCAAAACAGAATCAGAGACATGGAAATAAAGAACAAACTGACAGTAACCAGAGGGGAGAGGGGAGAGGAATAATGGCAGAAAGAAGGGAAAAGGTAAAGTCAAGGAACTTGTATAATGGACCTATGGACAAAGATAATGGGGGTAAGGATTGAATGTGGAAGGTGGGTAGATAGGGCAGGGGAGAGTAATGGGAAAAAAGTGGGGACAGCTATAATTGAATAACAATAAAAATATTAATAAAAAGATTATTCATAGATACACAGATGGTCACCGCTTATGCTGGGCTTGCAAGTGCTTGGGAGAGGCCAAGCTGTAAACCAAGGCTGGCTGCAGCTACTCAGCATAAGGTGTGGGCATGCTGAGGCCAGATGATTCTTGCTTGGGGTTTGTGAACCTTTGAGAGATTTTAGGAAAGCCTTCAGAAGGAGCCAAGACAATCTGTATAGAAAAGTCACTGAAAATAGACTGGGTGGGCTCAAAAGTTTGATAGGGCAGGGTCTTGGAATCACCAGGGTGAGGCTAACAGTGCTAGCCATGTTGATGGAGACTCAGATATGGTGCTCATCTTCCAGCTCTGTGTGGGGAGGTCTCAGCAAAGGAACAATGGCCTCTGCCAGTATTTCTTTTTGTGAGAGACTGTCCCGCCAGCCCTTACCCTCAAGCCAGACAACTCAGTTATTCCCCATACATCCCTGGTGTCTTTCAAGCTGCTGCCCCAGCACTGGAGCTCAGAGTGAGTGAGTCCAAGTAAGTCCATGCATGAGCCCTTTAAGAGGATCTCCTGGGACTCCAGAAGCCCTCTGTCTCACTCAGCCATGATCCCCACTGGTTTTCACAGCCAGAGTTAATAGGGACTTCTCTTTTTGGCATTAGAACCCTGAGAAGGGGTTCTAGTGTCAGGCTGGGGCCCCTTGTTCCTCAAGCTTTATCTCCAAGGTCTTAGAGGAAAAGCTTTAAATTTTTCACCACTGAGTCTGATATTGGTTGACAGCTTGTCATATCTGGCCTTTTTGTTTTTTTCAGTGGTCAGCATACACTTTGTTTTCAGCCACAGACTAGGCTTCCTCTGGGCCCAATTCCCAGAACTCTAGGCTCCCACTGGCCTTCCTAAGCAGAGCCACAGAAGGACAGGGTCCAGGAGGTCTGGCTTGTTGGTGGCTCTGATCACAAACACATCCTGAGTGCTATAAAGCCCATCTAGCTCAGCCAGAAGCTGAGACACCACCCTGTCCATCACCCCTCCAGAGTCTCCACTTCACTCCTGGCTTGGGGCCAAGGAGTCCAGTTCATCAAAGAAGATAATGCATGAAGCTGCATCCCTGGCCCTGGCAAACACTTCCTGTACATTTTCCTCACTTTGGCCCACATACATGTTGGTGAGCTCTGGCCCCTTCACACTGAGGAAGGTAAGGCTGCACTCAATGGCTACTGCCTTGGCCAGGAGGGCCTTGCCAGTGCCTGGGTGCCCATCGGGCAGGAGGCCTGAGTGCTACAAGCCAAGACTCAGCAGCTTAGGGTGCTCTAGAGGGAGCTGGATGGTCTCCAGATTTCCTTCTTTGCCTCCTGCAGCCTGCCCACATCATGCCAGGACACTGAGAGGATCTTGGGGGCTCTGATGGCCTGGGAGTGAGGAGACTGCAGCTGCTCCAGTGCCTGTGTGAAGTCCTCAGCCAGGAAAAGACAGCCAGCATCAACCAGCTCCCCCTTACCCTCCTCACTCAAGCCACCTGCCAAACCAGAGTTCCTGATCTTGGTGCAGGTTGCCCTGCTGCTGTAGGTCAAAAGGACGTAGAGATTTCCTACCACAAAGCCTGCACACTGCCGAGCCAGCTGTGCCAGGTTCACCTCTTGGCCCAGGGGCAGGTGGGCAGTGGGGGTCGGCAGGATGCTGAGCCGCTGCCCCTCTGACAGCACAGGAACCTCCAGCTCATGAGGAAACGCTGTCTGCACAGTGGCAGGCTGGTCCTGGGCCCAGCTTGTGGTTGCCACAACCATTAGTGGAGGGAAGCTGGTGAGGGGTCCTTGTCAAGGAGGGGATGATGCAGTGTGGTCACCACATGTGTCCTCACCTAGCCCATCACGATCCCAACCCAGGAGGTCTAAGGTAGTCAGCAACAGAACCACAGGCCAGCAGCACCGGACCTGGAAGAAGGTGGCCTTTTCAGCCCCACTGCTGTCTTCACAGAGGCTGGAGCAGGACGCATTCAGTAAGTGGGGCCTGAGGCAGCTGCAGGCAGCAGCAACTACTGTGGTCTTCCCACTGCATGAGGGGTCTCCTAGGAGGACACTGCCAGTTCTGGTCAGCAGGGCACCCCTTGGTTGGAGGCGAGGTTTCAAGGCAGCACGTGGCTTGGTCACCAAGGCTTTCAGGCCTGGGGGAGATAAGCTGCTCCAGAGACTGGATTCTCCTGAAGGGACTCTTGAAACAGGGTTCAGGATAGAACAAACCTGGGCTGTTTCTCTGGGCTTCCTTCCCAACTATTGGCATACACAGAACATCTTCTTCTTGGACTGCCCTGAATTCTGGGCTCTCCCACTTGTAGAAGATCACAGCCGAGATTTAAAGCAGAGTGCAGGCATGAGGGCCAGCCCATCAGTGAAGGGCTCTGCCAGCTGCCCAGAGCCAGGTCCCAGCCTTTCGGAGAGGATCTACATCATAGCCAAATGTGTCTGGGAAGTGTTTGCTGACTCTCTGTCCGGGTCATCTACATCCATTCGCCCTGGAAGAGGTCAAGGCTATGGAGACAACTCCGGCTCACCCCTAGTGAATCTCCAGTCCCTCCTAGAACTCCTCGGAGTCACCGGACTGTACAGGAAAAAGTGAAGAAGAACACCAAGGGCGGGGTGTGGGCTGGCTGCTGTCCCCAATCTCCAGGCCCAGTTTGGACCACCTACAGAGCTCAGTTACAGCTAGCCACATCCCTGGGCCCAGTAGACCTTGCAACTGAGCCATGTCTCCAGCACCCGCGGTCCGGGAACTGGTAGGACCTCTCTGTGCCTCGCTTGGACCGATTCATGGTCCAAGCCCTGCCCGGCCTAGCTGCCAAGCAATGCCTAGCCAGCGGTGGGGCCGCCTGACAGGCTGCGCCTGCACCCACGTGCAGCAGCCACCGCCAGAAGCCGCAGCAGTACCCTGCTAACTAGCAGCTGTGGAGGCCTGGGACCCTAATCTTAGGTCCCTGCGCCTGTTCCCTCCAGGACCACTAATAACAATGCCAGCACTACCGGGCTCTTCCCTGCAGGCCACAGGGCCAGCACCAGGCCATGCCCCGCCGCAGGACATGGGCTCCTGGGCGACAGCAACACTGCCAACGGGGAAAGGCTCCAGGACCCGCAAGACTGCCAACATCATGGTGACAGCAGACCGAGGAGGAAAGTGAAGGAGCCCATATCTGTCCATTTTTATGTTGCACTACATACCTTCTATACTTAGTTTTTTAGTTTAGTTGTTTTTTTTTTTATCATGATAGGGTATTGAATTTTATCTTGTGCTTTTTCTGCACGTATTGAGATGATGATGTGATTTTTTTATTTTTCATTATGATAGTGTGGTGTGTAACATTTATTGATTTGCATATAGCTGCAATGCCTAAAATATTTTGGAATTCAGTAAAGTTGCAGGATACAAAATCAATATACAAAAATCAGTTGTGTTTCTATACACTAATGAACCATCCAAAAAGGAACTAAAGAACCAATCCCATTTACAACATCATCACATCACAAAGAATACAACATTTAGGAAAAGTCTTAGCCATAAAGGTGAAAAACTTGTATACTGAAAACTAAAAAATAATAATGAAAGGATATGTAAATAAATAAAACATTCCATTTTTATGGATTAGAAGACTTATTCTTAAATTGTTTATACTACCCAAAGTGGTCTATAGATTCAACGCTATCCACTTCAAGACTCCAATGACATTTTTATAGAAATAGAGAAAACAATCCTACATTTGGTGTGGAAACACAAAAGATCCAAAATAGCCAAAGTGATCTTGAGAAAGAAGAACAAATCTGAAGATATTACACTATCTGATTTCCAAGTATATTACAAAACTACAGTAATTAAAACAGTAATGTACTGGCCTAAAAACAGATAAAAAGACCAATATACTGGAATAGAGAACTCAGAAAACACACTTACGCATATATGGTCAACTGGCCTTTCAGAAAGATATCAAGAATATACAATGAGGAAAGGATAGTCTCTTTGACAAATGGTGTTGAGAAAACTGGGTATACAAAAATATAAAAAGAAAATTGGGCATGCGAAAAAAAAAAAAGAAAGAAACTGAACCCTATCTTACACCATATACAAAAATCAACTCAAAATGATTTAAAGATGTAAATGTAAGACCTGAAACTATAAAGCTCCTAGAATAAAACATAAAAGAAAAGCTTCTTGACATTAATCTTGGCAATGATTTCTTGAATATGTCACTAAAGGCACAGGCAACAAAAGCAAAATGTATCAAGTGGGAACTACATCAAACTAAGAAGCTTCTGCACAGTAAAGAAAACCATCAACAGAATGAAAATGCAACGTACAGAATGGGATAAAATATTCACAAACATATATCTGATAAAAGGTTAATATTAAAAATATATAACTTAATGGTAAAAACAAAAATAAAAAATAAACAAACAAAACAAAAAAATAAACCAACATAAAATATCTCCCTACCCATAAATAACCTGATTTAAAAATGGACAAATAGCTTCAACAGATATCTCTTCAAAGAAGACATACAAATGACCAACAGGTGTAGGAAAAGATACTCAGCATAGTTATCAGGGAAATGAAAATCAAAACTACAATGAGATATTATCTTATAACCGTTAGGATGACTATTATAAAACAAACAAACAAACAAAACCCGCAAAATATCAAGTGTTGGTGAGGATGTAGAGAAATCAAAACTCCTGTGCAGTGTTAGTGGGAATGTAAAATGACATGGCTACTATGAAAAACAATATGGCTTTTAAAAAATTAAAAATAAAATTGCCATATGATCCAGCAATCCCACTTCTGGGTATTTATCCATAAGAATTAAAATCAGGATTTCTAAGAGATATTTGAACTCCCATGTTACTGCAGCATTATTCACAACAGCTAAGTTATGGAAACAACCGAAGTGTTTATTGATAGATGAATGTCTAGAGAAAATGTGATATATAGACACAATGAAATATTTTTCATCCTTAAACAACAAGAAATCCTTCAATTTGTGATAACGTGGATGAACCTTGAATAAATTATGGTTAGTGAAATACGCCAGACAGAGAAAGCCAAATTCTGCATAATTCCACTATAATAGTCGGACTCAGAGAAATACTGAAGTAGTTTCTAGGGTCTGGGGCTGAGGCTGGGGGAAATGGAGTTGTTGTGCTGTGGGTGTTAAGCTAGAGGAACACATCCTAAAGATTGGATGTACAACAGTGCCCACAGTTAACAATTTGTTAAGAGAGTAGATTTTACCACACACACACACACAAAAGCAAAAAGAAAAACAAAGGGACACAGGAAACTTTGGGAGGTCTTGAATTATGTCTATTACCTCAAATGGGTGTTTGCCTATATTTAAATTCATCAAATTATACATATTTCAATAATCCCTTCTTTTATATCAATTGTACCTCAATAAAGCTGTTAAAAAAAGTCAGTTAGAAAATCTATTACAGATATTTCAAGTTTTTCATTCCAGGACATTTTGTGTTGAGCCTTGCAAGAGATTAGGTGATGTCTTTCTTTCCCTTCTCAAAATAAAGGTTTGGCTAGGGATAGTATGGAAGGAAAGTGTTAAGAAGACATCCTGGAGGAGGTCATGTATGGCAGGAATTGTTTTCAGTATTTCACCTTGCTGAATTCTGAGTCTCAAAAGCCTTTAATATATCATTACTACAGTGTGAGGCAATTAAGAGTAGAATCCAACCTTTCAATCATGTCCTGTGAAATTCCAGGTTCTAATGCAGCATTGGGTTGATAAATGCCAGTAATTATATTATGATAAACACTCAGATTCAGATTTTTCAGATCAAAAAAACCAAAACTCTGATAAGTGTCTGGGACAAACTTGAACAAAAATCAGCTCCAGCAAACACTTTTAAAGAAATAGTTTTAACTTCTTTCTATCATTTCATTTTTTTGTTCCTCCATAAGATCTGCATTTTTCCATTTCATAAAAAAGCAATGGCATAAAATTTAGAAAGAGCAATATTTAGAGTCATAAAAGGTTTTGTCTCCTAGCTCAATAGCTAGTACACTAACTGTATGATCTTAGACAAGTTAATTGACTTGAGTGTCTGTTTCCTCTTCTGTGAAACAGGTGTAACAATAATAACTATATGTGTTGATACATATGGAATGAATGAAATGATGTCTGTAACATTACAAGCACTATCCTGAACATTAGTAGATTAAGAAGCTACTAAATTAGTAAGTTCATACGTTAGTGAATAGCTCAGTAAAATTTTAAAATGATTTTTATTCTAATACTTAAAGGGCATTATTATTCTATTATTTTGAGTCTAAGTAGCAGAATTGGCTGCCATTTTCATGGGCGTGACCCCTTCCCCCTTTCTTTAAAGGCTGGATGGATATTTTCAAAACTAAATTACTAACAGACCCAGGCTAGTGAAAAACTGAATCATGGTCTAATTGCTTTCGATCAGATACAGTTTATGCAACTTCCCAAATGCATGTGTTCCTGCCTGCCTCTTGGGTTTATGCTGCTGTCCTGGAAATGTCTTTAGCAACTTGTTTTCTGAGTCCCAGGTTGGCCTCACCCCTGGAGGCAAAGACTGGGCTTCCCCACTCCTCCATTGCCAGGGCAGCTCCAATGCCAGGTTCAACAACAACAATCTGGAAACGAGGGAGAATTAATGCCCCTTGGCATTTAACCAGTGAGAACGTTCAACAGAAGATGGTAAGGAGTCAGCTCATAAATCAGTCATCTTTCTCCCTGGAGAATTTTCCAAGGCACAGTGTCAATAGACTCTCCAGAGATGTTCCAAATGAAGAGCAATCTGCTGATTTTTCTTATTTTTTGTGCCTAGTGACATGTTCATAAGTTTTTATTACATCATATCTTTTATCTTTATATAAGTATAAAGTCTCATACAGAAATCGAGAGTAAAGATAATTTTAACTTTAGTAAGGCAGGACAAATTTTACATAATAATGGGGAAGTTCAGGGTGAGAAATGAAGTTAAATAGAAACAAGGAGCCTACCAAAGGCAGAGCCAGGCTTGCCTCTGGGTCTTCTCTCTCCTTGCAGTGACATTAGTGCGTTGCCACCCTTCAAGGCCAGGTAGGTTCATGGTATTCGTGCAGATGGAAAAATATTCATGGAGCCCTTGGGATGTTTGGCATGCCTTTGTTCATGGGTGTGTAAGCTGTGTGTCTGTCTGCATGTCTCATATCACGGCCCCTGCTCCCCAGCATGGCACCCATCATGGCACCTGTCCCCTTGCGTGTCTCTCATCATCATCGTCCCCAGTAGGGAGTCCCTACCTGTTTAAGTACTAGAGGGGAACAAAGCCAGAAAACTGCCAGAACATTACTTAACATAACATAATTCTGCGCATGTGAGCCCACTTCATTTATGGGAACAGTTTATCAGACCCAGTGTCAAGGCTATGAGAACACTAGTTATCAGGCCCCTCCAAGGCTATGGGAACAGTGCTTTCCTTAGCTACCCAGACACCTGGGTGAGGAGGCCAGACTGCCTCCACTTACCCTACAATTAGTTAATAACATTATGTAAATTTCAGGTGTACAACATTTAATTTGGTATCTGCATACTCTATTATATACTCACCACCCAAAGTTGAGTTTCCTTTTGTTATCATAAATTTGACCTCTCTTCCCTATTTTCTCCTTCCCTACGCTCTTTTCTCCCTGATGTTTGTATCTATGACTTCATTTTATTTTGTTTTGTTAATTTGTGTGTTACTTTTTTTGTTTTATGTTTCACAAATGAGCGAAATCGTATAGTTTCTGTCCTTTTTCATCTGTCTAACAGGGCTTCTTAATCTCAGCCTTAAAGTCTCTCAATTACAGTACCACCTTGCATTTTGTACAGGGTGTGTACCAACGCAATGTCTGATAAAGCAGGGACAGCAAATTCTTTCTACAAAGGGCCTAATGGTAAATATTTTTGGCTTTGTAGGCCAGGAGGTCTTTGTTGCAGCTATGTAACTCTGCCATTCCAGTGTCAAAAGAGCCACAGACCATTCATAAACAAATGGGCATGCCTACTATCAGGCCAACCACATGATATGTGGGGCCCAGTGCAAAAATAAAATGCAAGGCTCCCTCTTAAAAATTATTAAGAATTTCAAAACATGAATAGCAGCACATTAAACCAAGTGTGGAGCCTTTGTAAGCATGGGGCCCCCTGTGACTGCACAGGTTGTCCCTGCAGGAAGCCAGCCTTGGCTGTGATCCAATAGAACTTTATTTACTAAACTAGATTAATGGCTGAATTTGGCCCATGGGGCAGTTTCCTGACTCCAACAATAAAGAATCAAATAATAGCATTTATTTTTGATCAATTAAAAAGGTTCTGAATAGGTACATACTGTCGATTTACCTACTTACTCATTCCACAGTTTTCCCACATTTATGTACTGTGGCTGAAAAGTCCATATGCTGATTTTTAACCTAGAATTGTCTCTTGGGGAGGGATGGCCTGGGCCCTAAAAGCTCACAGGTAACAGCAATAGGTTCTGCCCTAAACACACCCCAGACTGTTCCTTCCAGGATACTTCTGGGGGAAGAAAAGGCCTTTTTGTTTCTGTTCTTTTTTACTCCAGGTAATTTTGTGTTGATTTTCCTTTTAAGCGTCCTTGACTTCTGAAATGCCTTCAAAGACCACTTCTGAAATAAACACACCGTGATCCTTTCAGAAGCCTGTCAACCTTTGATTAGCTCTTGCTGGCTTTCTAAGAACAGGTCTTGTCACTTCTATTGAGTTTTCAGGGAGGCCTTTGTAATTGCTCTGGAATATGTTTTGTGAATGTGTTTTCACTTCCCCAAATCAGAACCTGGCTTCAGGCGAATCCCTGGGCCAGGCCTGCTGGTGTCCACTGAGGTCTGCTTTTGTCCCTGGTGCTGGCCTGATGACTCAGCTTCTTCAGGTGTTGGTCTTTTCCCAGGTGGCTACACATTTGCCAAAAAAAACCCCACCAAAGCCTAACCAAACCAAACAAACAAACAAAAAAAAAACAAAAAAACAACTCCATGGGGACATTAGTAGGAGTTCTACCAAGAGGATTTTGTCTGCATAACTCTGTAGCTGGCCTTTCTTCTTCTCCTCTCTCATTTGCTTTACCATTTGAGGCAAGAAAAGTGTTCATACAATGTGAGAACATTGAACAAAGACCTACACTTCTCAGGAAGCTCAAACGTCCCTTTAAGAAAAAGTATGTAGCTGTAAGTAAAAAGCTCAAATCACGCCTGGTGTGGTCCATGCCTGTCTGGGAGAATGACCTCCATTCAAGCTTGTCTTCTCCCTGCCTGATTCTCTTAGAAGCTATATAGGATAAATGCGGAATATCATAGCTGCCTTGTCTGCTATGGGAACTGCCCCTGACCTGTGGACCTAAGAGTTGGCATGCAAGCCTCAGACCTATGTGACTGAAAAGATTGGTGAGAAACCGAGACTGCAGCTCTCTGTGTCAATGTGATTCCCATACAGCTTGGCCTTTTTCAGGGCAATGATACCTGCGCTATGTGGGTGCGATATAAAGGTAGATGCTGGGCACCCCTGTGGGTTAAACATTAATACCTGCTGCATCTACTATCCTGTGTCCTTTTAAAAAAACCGACATCATTCTATCATTAGATGAAAGCTTGTTGTGTGTTGTGAGTCTGATGTCAGCCTGAACCCATAACAACCACTGTGGCTGTAGACTTAACTTTGCCGTCTTTAGATCCAGCACAGCACAATGATCAAGAGCTTGGGATGTGCATCTGCCAACCTGCGTTTGACTGTTGTCTCCGTCACTAACTTGCACTATCCCATTAGGGAGATTATTTAACCTCTCTGTGCCCTGGTCTCCTCATTTGTAAATTTAGGGTGGCGATAATAATAGTAACTATTTCATGGATCGTGAAGATAAAATGGGCTAATACATGATGGATCGTAGAATAATGACGGGCCCAGAGTAGGGTAGATAGGGCTGCTCAGTAAGTATTAGTTACTACGGCTATTACTGAGAATAGCTTCTTTCATATTATGAAAGTTTTCGTGTTGATAATATCTATATTACTGACACACATCAATGAAAGTTTGATTGATATTAAACAATAAGTCTTGGTCCATTCATTTTTATCTGAATAGAGAAAGTCCTAAACTACCATTCTATAATATATTTTGGTAATGATTTTTTCATCATAATTTTCCCAGAGCCCAGTGAATCACTTTAATTTTCAATATTTATTTATTTTCATTTCTTAAACATTTTTCCAATTGTATCTTTCAATATTGATTCTGTTCCAGCTGACCTATATGATAATTGAATTATTAAAGAATTCAGGAATTTCTCTTAATATTACTTATCTTCTTTCTTTTTTTCTCATACTTATTTTATTTGATTTAATATTCTACTTTCATAATCTGATTTTCAGTAGCTTTAATTCTACTACTTATTGCTTTTAATTTTTATTTATGTTATCGAACAGGTAGTTTTCTATTCTTTTAGTTCTATGGTTGCAATGGCCCTTATAGTAGCTGATAATGACTGATTACATATGATAGCTTTTATATATATACAGAATCTTGATTTTTGGTGGGAGATCCATTTCAGGTGTTAGGTTTCCTTCAGAACATTTCTCACCTTATAAAAAATATGTATTTTATTGATTATACTATTACAGTTGTCCCATTTTTTTCTCCCCTTTATTCCCCTCTGCCCTGCACCCCCCTCCCACCAGCATTCCCCCACCTTAGTTCACGTCCATGGGTTGTACATAGATGTTCTTTGGCTTTTCCATTTCCAATACCATTCTTAACCTCCCCCTGCCCATTTTGCACCTACCATTTATGCTTCTTATTCCCTGTACCTTTTCCTTTATTCTCCCCCCTTCTTCTCCCGACTGATAACCCTCTATGTGATCTCCATTTCTGTGACTCTGTTCCTGTTCTACTTGTTTGCTTAGTTTATTTTTGTTTTTGTTTCAGGTTCAGTTGTTGATAGTTGTGAGTTTGTTGTCATTTACTGTTCATATTTTTTTATCACTTTCTTTTTCTTAGATAAGTCCCTTTAAAATTTCATATTATAAAGGCTTGGTGATGATGAACTCCTTTAACTTGACCTTATCTGGGAAGCACTTTATCTGCCTTACCATTCTAAATGATAACTTCGCTGGATACAGTAATCTTCGATGTAGGTCCTTGCCTTTCATGACTTTGAATACTTCTTTCCAGCCCCTTCTTGCCTGTAATGTTTCTTTTGAGAAACTAGCTGATAGTCTTATGGAAACTCATTTGTAGATAACTGCCTCCTTTTCTCTTGCTGCTTTTAAGATTCTCTCCTTATCTTGAATTTTGGGTAATTTAATTATGATGTGTCTTGTGTTTTTCCTTAGGTCCAACTTGTTTGGGACTCTCTGAGCTTCCTGGACTTCCTGGGAGTCTATTTCCTTTGCCAAATTAGGGAAGTTTTCCTTCATTACTTTTTCAAATAAGTTTTCAATTTCTTGCTCTTCATCTTCTCCTTTTGGCACCCCTATGATTTGGATGTTGAAATGTTTAAAATTGTTCCAGAGGTTCCTAGGCCTTTTCTCATTTTTTGAATTCTTGTTTTTTCATTCTGTTCTGGTTGAATGTTTATTTCTACCTTCTGGTCCAAACCATTGACTTGAGTCCCAGTTTCCTTCCCTTCACTGTTTGTTCCCTGTAAATTTTCTTTTCTTTTACTTTGCATAGCCTTCACTTCTTCCTGCATACTCAACCACCATACTCAACCATTTCTGTGAGCATCCTGATTACCAGTGTTTTGAGCTCTGCGTCTGATACATTGGCTATCTCTTCATTGCTTACTTCTATTTTTGGAGCTTTGATCTGTTCTTTCATTTGGGCCATATACATATATTTTTTTTTGTCTGGGCATGCTTGTTATGTATTTAAAGTGCAGAGCCTTAGGTATTCTCCAGGGTGGGACAACCTACTTTGCCGTGTTGTGGCACTGTATGTGGGGAGACGGTAACGAGAGGGAACAATGCAGCCTTCTCAGTTCTTGGTTGGCTTTTAGTCACTTCCCCCGCTACCCACAAGCAACTTGGGCTCTTCTGGTGCTGATTCCCAGGTGGGTGGGTTTGTGTACATTCTAGCACCCCATGGGTCTCTCCAATGAACTCTCTTGTGAGGCTGGGAGTTTCTCCCTCCAATAAAACCCCAATAGGCTTTTATAGTCAGAGGTTTTGAAGCTTTATTTCCCTGCACTGGAACCCTGGGTTGTGGGGTCTGTCTTGCTCCCCAGTCATTCCTTCTGGTTTATCCACACACAACACCTGGTCTGCCAGTTGCCACCTTGCTAAGAGTCCTCTCCACCCTGGTTGCCCATCTCTGCCCCTCCTACCAGTCTGGATGCATGTTTCTTCTTTAACTCCTTGGTTGTCAGACTTCCATACAGTTAAATATTCTGGAAGTTCTGGCTAGCTTTTGTTTTTAAATTTGTTGTTGTCCTTCTTCTGGTTGTGTGAGGAGGCACAGTGTATCGACCTATGCCTTCGCCTTTGCCAGAAGTCCGTTTCCTGTCTTTTTAAAAAAAATATTTCATTTTTTTATTAATGATTTTAATTTATTTATTTTTAGAGAGAGCGGAAAGGAGGGAGAAAATGAGGTAGAGAAACATAGCTGTGGAAAAAGTACATTAATTGATTGCCTCTCACATGCCCTCAACTGGGGACCTGGCCTGCAACCCAAACATGTGCCTAAACTGGGAATCTAACCAGTGACCCTTTGGTTCACAGACTGGCGCTTAATCCATGGAGCCATACCAGCCAGGGCCTTTTCCTGCCTTTTTGATCATTCTAAATAAAACTTTCTAATTATGGCCAATATTTTTGTTTTGTTTACGTGTGTTTCCTTGCGATTATTTTGCACATGATCAGAGAAAGAGTGATAGGGACATTGAAATAAATACCATTATGTCTTAGTCAAACTCAAGTTTGACCGTGTGATTCCAATTATCTGAAAATATTAAAGATATTGGAGGAAGATTCCTGGCAGAGTGCTTCTCCTGGATTTGCATATGAGAAGGATGCCATCTGGAGGTGGTCCTATAATTTGCTCAAACTACTGAAACCTCTCCTGAGAAGTAGACTGACTTTTGTCAAGCTGGTCAGTGAGAGAATCTACTTCCATCCCATACACCCATTCAGGTTCTGGCAGAGGGAACCAGAGATGGAACACAGGCTGGATTGGGAGTGTCTCCTTCATGTGGGGGGACTGCAGCCTGACTTTCAGGTGGTGGACATGATTAATGCAAGAGGCCAGAAGTCTGCTCCGCTCGCTGTGGAGGCAGAATGGCTTCCTGAACCTGATTGGGAACCCAGGGAACAGAACCAATGACTGAGCAAAAACTCAGCAAGACAGAGAAATAGTTCTTAATTCCAGGAGAGTGTGTGCAGCCATGACAAGGCATAGTTTTGTAAGTCATTCTGTGAACCGGGTTAGAGATGTTATTAGATTTGTACCCCCTAGACACTCTGGGTACGTAGGAGGTAAATTCCTTCTGGCTGCTGCTGGGTAGTTCTGGCTGTTTCTGCAGTGGATGGCTTCTTACTGCCCAAGGCTTTTTAATTTGGGTACAGACTGAGCTGAGACCAGAGAGGCAAACCCAGGATTGCTCACAGGGTTTAGACAGATTTGATTAGCCTGTATTCGTAGGCCTACCAGAAGAGGGAAGCCGGCCAAAGTGGGCCACCGTTGGTAAATTTTCTTTCCTATTTACAGAGCCATGAGGCAGCAGCCATTGTATGTCTGTAAGTCATTGTGAGGAAACAGATTTATCTTCAGGGTGAATAGTAGGCTTGATGAGTGGGCTTTCCAACCCTGCATTCCAAGGGGAAAAAATCATCAGTGTCCTCTGTCCCTGTGTCATTGGAAATCGGAGATCTGACACGATAGAGGGTCAGGTCAACACAATTGCATCGTCTGGTGCTTGGTCAATCAACCAGACACAGAGAAGACTATTAGGATAATATGAGTGGGGACAGAAAGAAGCATATGGGGTACATGAGAACAACTGGGACAGCTTGGCGGGCAGCAGTGCTTAGCTCGCCTTTAAGAAGAAGAACTGAATGGGTTTAAGATCATCCAGGAAAGGATGCTCACACCCTTCAGGGTGCACCTGGAGGAAGAGGGAGTAAATGTGATTCCTCCTCTAGTAAACATATTGGGAGAGAAATACCTAGAGGCAGGTAGGCTTGGAAGATAGAAATGACAAGAGCAGCAACAATGAAGTTAGAGATCAGTCTTTCAAAACCAAGTCCTCAGGAGGCATTCACCTGGACACTTCTTGTCCCCTCTCCTCAGTCCACTGAGCAGAGTATTGCAAAGAATATCATTGAGTCTATGATCACAACAATAGAAGTCTCATAACACCCACAATTTCCTTTAATAAACATGTTTTTGCATATGTGGCAAATAAGTTTTGACATATAGAATTAAGATTTTAGGCACAAGAGAATAAAACAGTTTTGTTCTCCTTCTTAGAGATAGCTCTTCTTCATGAGAAGTGTATCAGAAATATCTAACAGTAAAATAACAATGATGGTATAAAGAATAAGAGCAAACATATTTTTAACTTTACTCTGGGCCATGTACTCTTCTAAGCACATTTAACTCATTTAATTTTAACTCATTTAATCCTTACAACAACCAGATGTGTCTATTAACCCTGCTTCACATCTGTGGGGGGGGGGTCCCTGTTTTATATCTGAGGCCCAGAAAGTTTAAGTGACTTATCCAAGTTCACATAGAATATCTGGGGAAGATGGAATTTGAAGCCAGACAGTCTTTCTCCAGAGTTTGTGCTCTAGCCGCTGGACAGTGTTTTCTCTCCTGCTTCTAATCTTGGCTCAGCCTCATATCAGCCACATGAACTTAGGCAAGTGATGTCTTCTCTAAAATAAGGACCCAACTAAGGTTTTGAAAGTTTTTTTTCAGGAGGAACGTAGCTAGTCTAACTTGGACCTGGTACACTGTATATAGGAATCTCCCTCTATTCCACTTCACTTTCTTCTTTAGAGAACAGGGTGTGCTTTGTGCTCTGTGGTGGAGCAGGCACAACTCAATCAGAGGCATGCAACTGCTGGGTTTTAGAAATTGGGCAATTAAAAAAATGTTTATTTTTAATTATGGTAATATATGTATAATATTTACCATTTTAACCTCTTTTTTTTTAAAGCTTTCTGTGTTGCTTTATTTAAATACGACGGTATCCAACATAGCTGCTAAACACTGGACAATATTTGAAGTCATAAGTACATCCACATGTTCGTCCAAATGACGTTTGGGGTCCTGCTTGCCAACATTCTTTATTGCCAGCTGTTTAGGTGTCATCTTATCTTCTTCTACTGCCTTATTGTAATTCTTGGCTAATTCCAGCATCTTTTTTACCACTGATTCATTATGTTTACAGTGTTCACTGTAGTCCTGAAGTGTCAAACCTTCCATCCAACTCCTCTTATGTAAATTTAGCAACATCTTCTGTTCCAGTTTATTTTTCTGATAGTTAATAGTAATAGAGTAATAATGTCCATGAATTAATGCCTGGATAGATGGCTTATTTAAATGACCCAGATTTGAGGTGGTTTGTTTTGGTTCATGTCCAAGGACCATCATATTAACATTGATCAATTTGAAGGCATCAATAACAACCAGTAGGGATGAACGTGTATTCTTTAATTTCTTGGTTGTGGGACTTCCATACAGTTTGATTTTCTGTCAGATCTGGTTGTTTTTTGTTTTTAAATTGTTGTTTTCCCTCTTTTGGTTGTGCGAGGAGGCACAGTGTGTCTACCTATGCCTCCATCTTGGCTGGAAGTCCATTTTAACCTCTTTTAGTTCAGTGTCATTAAGTACACTGACATTGTTGTGCAACCAGCACCACCATCCATCCACAAAGCAGATTACAGCTTGAAAAACTGAACTCTTATATCCATTAAGCAATAATCCCTATTCTCCCATCCCCCAGCCTCTGGTAACCACCATTTTACTTTCTGTCTATAGTAAATTTGACTATTCTGGGAATCTCATACGAGTGGAGTTCCTTCATCACTGGGTTTTTTCACTTAATGTCTTTAAGGTGTATCCACGTTGTGTCATGTGTCAGAATTTCCTTTTCAAGGCTAACTAATATTCCCTTGTATGTATACACCACACTTTGTTTATCCATTTATCCATCAATGGATACCTCGGTTGCTTTCACCATTTGTTGTAAATAACATTTCTATAAACATGGGTGTACAAATATCTGCTTGAGTCTCTGCTTTCATGTCTTTTGGGTATATATTCAGAACTAGAATTGCTAGATCACACAGTAATTCTATTTTTAGTTTTGGGGAACCACTATATTATTTTCCAAAATAGCTGCACTATTTTACATGCCCACCAGCAGGACAGAAGGGTTCTAATTTCTCCACATGCTCACCAACACTGAAAGAGGGCAATTATGAAGATTACTGTTAGTAGCTGAGATATATTTCCCGTTTCATATGGAGAAAAGAAAAGGAAGTAAGAAGATGAACTATGTGTATCCTGATAAGTCACACTGTGACGAAAGCCCAGAAGAGTTGAACTTTTCCCTCGAAGAGTCTCTCTGATAAGCTGGGGATCTTATCGAGTAAAATGGGAGGGAATGTGGACCATAGTGAGAAGGCCAGAGTACTGACCATATTTGGTGTTTTGCACAGTGTGACCTTGAAGAGTTACTTATCTCTCTGGGCCTCTGAAGGAGCTGAGGCTAGAATGTATCTATGACCCCTTCCTACTGTGTCATTTCCATGAGAGGTCTAGAGCTGGAGAATCGCCAGATTTGCTGAGTTTGGATACTGGCTCGCAAACTAGAGACTATCTGAGTCACACAGCAGCTGTCAGACCTGGCTATGAGACCACACAGGGTGCAGGGAGCAATGATACATGGGTGAGTGCATGTCCCTTCTGAGGGGTCCACAGACTCTTTGCCCTGATTGACTGTTGACTTGTGGGAATGCTGGCTCAATGTGGCTAAAACTCTGATTTCTCGAAAAAAAAAAAAAAAAAGCCAGACACCCACTTTTTTTAAAGTGGAATTTTCCAATTTTTAAATGTTGTCAGTTAATTCAAAACTTTAGAAAAGCCCTGTGAGAGCCAAACAAAATATTCTCAGAGAAGAGTTGGCCCAAAGATCACTGCACCTCCTGATGTCAAGCAGTGAACTGTAAATGCTGGTCTGGGGATCCAGGGTAGGCTGGGATAAGTGTTTCTGACTCCTGATGTTATTCTCAGACAAGTCTGTGACTCCTATCACAGCTCCAAGCTCTGTGGCACACATACTCAGTGGGCTTTGAGGGAGGATCCCCAAAAAGGCCCCTCTTGCCCCCAGGGAGCTCACTTCTCTGTCAGGAGAAGTCAAAGATATGGCCAGCCACATTAAGGTTGCAGGGTTTGTTTTTGTTTTTTGTTTTTTGTTTTGCAGAGTTCAGTTTCCTCACAATATTCTAAATTGAATAAAATAGCATGGTGTGCTTCCTCAATTTTGAAACTATATCTGTTTCTTTTGTTTGTATACCTAAGTGTTTTGACAACACAAATGATAAAGTGAAAATGTTGGCACTAGATGACATTCTGGTACCACTTCCTACGCATCATTGGATCTAGATCCCCAGGCTGATATACTTATTAGTACAATACTTGCCTGATATATACTTTTGTGTGCCTTTGTTTCTTAACATCTGTATCTCTTTCTTTTGTGTTCCATCAGTAATATATAGAGCTGTGTTTTTTTAACCCAGCTAATGAGTTAATGGAGGAAGTACAGTTAGGCAAATTTTATGATTTACAAAGTTTAAACTGGTTCTTGCCACCTTATTTTGTTTTCTCTTTTTCATTTTTCTCTTGCTCCCCTTTAATTCCCTTGAATTGATTGAGCACTCTTTGCTTTATTTCCCCCCTTTAGGAATTGTGTCTTTCAGAATCTTTATCTCCCACCACCTCACTCTTAATGTGCTCCCCCTAGCTTACCATCTCCTTCACAGCCCCAAATTTCATTTTGAGATTGTCTGGGATTTTTATTTCAAATAAAAATTTGTTAACTGAAAAAATTTTTAATCAATCATTGTCTATAAGTTTTAATGATTTTGTTGTCTTCAGGTATTTTTTTTATATCAGATCATTTCCTTGTTTGTATTTATTTTTTCTAGAGTACACTCAATTTTTTCACAGATGTTTTGTGAAGAAATAAATTTATGAAAACTTGTATTCCCTGACAATTCAATATTTTACTTCAGTTTTGAATATGGCAGTCCCCCCTTATCTGCAAGGATATGTTTCAAGACCCCCAGTGGATGCCTGAAACTGTGGATAGCACTGAACCCTAAACATACCATGTGTTTTTGTATACATATATACTTTTTGATTTAAAGGAAGCACTTCACAGCTTCTTTTTGGCATATCTGAATTGTTACCATCACTACTTTTGTGCTTTGGGATCATAATTAAGTAAAATAAGAATTACTTGAACAAAAGCTCCACAGTACCAAGATAGCTGATCTGATAACCAACACAGCTACTAAGTGACTAATGGGTGGGGAGTGTATATAGTGTGGATACTCTGGACAAAGTGAAGATTCATGTCCCAAGCTGGAGTGAAACAGACAGTGTGAGCTTTCATCATGCTACTCAGAATGTTGTGCAATTTAAAGCTTACAAATTGTTTATTTCTTGAATTTTCCATTTAATATTTTTAGACCATTGTTGATTGCAAGTAACTGAAACTATTGAAAGCAAAACCTTGGATAAGGTAGGACTACTGTATTAGTTTGGCTGGATATAGGTGTTTAGGTTCAAAATAATTTTCCTCAGAATTTTGAGATTTTCTTTTTTGGAATCTATTATTTCCAATGAGAAATCTAATGCCAAACAGATTTTCATTCTACTCTGGGTGACATTTAAAAAAATTTGTGGAACTTCCAGTCAAGATGGTGGCATAGGTAAAAACTGCTCATCTCCTCATACAACCACATCAAACTCTCACTCAGAGTCATCAGAAATCAAGTTGAATGGAAGTCTGACAATGACAGAATTAAAGAAACCACATCTATGCCGACAGGTAGGAGGGCTAGAAACAAGGAATGGGCTGGTCCCACATCCATGTGAGGTGGATAAAAATTTGGGAGGGACATCTTGGGAATGAGGAGTCCCAGCCTCATAACAGGCCCATCAGCACAGGGTTGTAAATCCAAGAAGGTAAGTCCTCATAATTTCTGGCTGTAAGAGTCAGTGGGGATTGAGTCAGTGGAAGAAACTTTTTGAGTCCCAAGTAGTTCTCCTTGAAGATCTCACACATAGACTTAGACTCATTCCCTCTGAGCTTCAGCACTGGGGTAGTAGCTAGAAAGCCACCAGTGGCATAGAGGGAGGAACTGAAATGTCTGGCATCAAGGTGGGCATGGGGGGACAGCTTTTCCCCAGACAGAAAGGTGGGCAGAGGACATTGTCCCTTTTCTGAGTCCTCTCATGATAGAACCACATATCAGGCAGGTAGGTGCTATAACTGAGACTCCATCAACCTGGCTAACACTTTTTACCCTGCCATGGATATCCCAAGACTCTGCCCCACCCAATTACAGGCCCAACCAAACTTTTAACCATAACTTTTCCATATGAATGACTGGTCTTGGATCATACTTCACAAATTCCTAAACTCTGTCAAATAAGCAACAGTCAGCCTCAATAAACCCCCAGACCTCATTCTTCTTGCTAAGTGGCCCTATGCCTGGCACTAGCAGCAGCCAGCCTAGATTCACAGTTTGGCTTCACCTGAAAATATCCAAGCCCAGCACAAGTAGCAGCCATCTCATATGGCTTTAAAGGTCATGCAGGGTGGCCCTAGGCAGAACACAGGTGGGGGCTGACCTTGGCCTGCACCACCCAGGAAACCAAGAGATTGCACATAACGGTGGACAGCTACAGACCATGTCACAGGACCACCACCCTGCTCCTGTACAACTGATGCTCCATGGAGGGCAGAGGGTGGTGGTCAGTGGTCACAGCCAATCCTTGCAGCTGACTGGCCTTGGTAAATCCTTGCCATTGACCTATCAACAGCAATCAATGCTCAACTACAAGAGGAGGGGGTACTTAGCCCACACAAAAGGAACACTTCAAGTACCCAACTTGGATGATAGGAGAGGCTGTGCCACTGGATCCTAAAGGACACTTACGACATAAGGTCACACTACTAAGACAAAGAGTCATAGAAGTTCTTCCTAATACATAGAAAGAAACACAGGAAAGCTGCCAAAGTAAGAAGACAAAAAAACATGGCCCAGATGAAAAAACAGACCAAACTCAAGAAAAAGAACTAAACAAAATGAAGGTAAGCAGTCTAATAGATGTAGAATTCAAAACACTGTTCGTAAGGATGCTCAGGGAACTTAGTGAGAACCTCATCAGCATAAAAAAGATCCAGTCAGAAACAGAGAATACATTAATTGAAATAAAGAACAATTTACAGGGAAACAAGAGTAGAATGGATGAAACTGAGAGTCAAATCAATAATTGGGAAATAAGGAAGCAAAAAACAACCAACCAGAACAACAAGAAGAAAAAAGAATTCAGAAACTTGAAGAGAGTGTAAGGATCCTCTGGGGCAATTTCAAGCATTCCAACATTTTCATCATGCAGTTCCAGAAGGAAGAGAGAAAGAGCAAGAAATTGGAAATTTATTT